>PVIR01007942.1:0-58642 GCA_004026965.1 Petromus typicus
GGGCTTCGGGGCCTCCACATGATTGTGCACTGGCAGACTTCCAGTGGTCGGGCCACTCCTTGCATGTCGTGGTGTCATCACTCATAGCCACCCAGCTGTGTTCTGAGCAGGCACCAGTCATAGCTGTGAATAGGCAGGCTGGCTGGGCTACCACCTCATCGGGCTAGAAGACGGCATGGCTTCACACCCACGAGTGTCAATGCCGATGTGTGCATGTGTCAGTAGGGCCTGGACAGGAAACATAAGTGACAGGTGCCCTGGAACAGACATCCTAAGCGACACCGGGTGACAGTGGAAGATGTAATGAGCTCACAAAGGAATAGGGTGGACTGGAGCAACTAGGAGAGTCTCCCGAGATGGGTGGGAACCTGAGAGGTGGTCAGCAAGACCCAGGCACAGGGAAGAGGGGTATGGGGAGGCCTCGAGAAGACTGAGGGAGCTGCTGCTGCTGCTTTTTTCCTTTTTCTTTTTTTTTTGAGACAGGGTCTCACTTTGTGGTTCAGGCTGGCCCTGAGCTCAGTCTCAAACTCACATCACAGCAATCCTCCTGCCTCTGCCTCCCGAATGCTGGGATTACAGGCGTGAGCCACCATGCCTGGCACTGTGGTATGTGGTACTGATTGCTGCTGATGTGAGTCTCCACGCCCAGTATTGTTATGTGGTTACCAGGGATCAGAACCAGGCCCTTGCGCTTGCAAAACAGGCGCCGGAGCCACTGAGCTATATCCCCGGCCCCTGCTTCTTTTTTTCTTTGAGACAGGGCCTTGCTGTGTAGTTTAAGCTAGCCTCAAACTCGAAGCAATCCCTCTGCCTCAGCCTCCCAAGTACTAGGATTAGGGGCCAGCACCATGACACCCAGCAGAGAAGGTCCTGATAAATTGCACAGGCTGAGTTCCAACTTGCCATCTTCCTGCTTTAGCCTCCCGAGTTCTGGTATTATGGGTGTGTGTGCCACCATCCTGGGGCTCCTTCATGGTCAGGATGCTGCCAGGGTAGCATGGACTATGGAGAAGCAGAGCCTGTGCTTAGAGTCCCCGCTCTGCTGCTGCCCTTTGGATCCCATGGCCTCACCCCTGCAAATGTGGTATTTGCTCATCAGTGCACAGTGGGTCTGCAGCTGACCAGACAAACTGGTGTTGGGAACTGTGAACTCCTTGTGTGGGCGTAAGGGTCCTCATGATCTTACTCACACAAGGATTTGCCAGACTGAAGAGTAGACAGTATGAAAGGATCAAGGAAATAGTTGGGTTGGAGATAGCTAGAAGCTGGTCTAATGGTTAGTATCCTAGGTCCACCCTGCTGTGTTTTCTGGGTGTTTTCGGGGACAGGTGACCTGCAGAACTCACTTGGAATTCTTTCTGACCGAGAAAGCAGAGGCTGGGCTCATAGACCTGGTTTGCGATGCTCTCGAGGCATTAGGAAAAGCCAGGTTTTTATTTCCCCTCCTCTGAGGCTGTGCGCCCAGCTCTGATGTGCTTAGTAACTGCTTTGTCTGTCCTGTCTCCAGGTCTGCAGGAGGTGTCGGGTGATGAACCCAAGGCCAAGAGTGGTGTGAAGCCGTCTGGGAAATCAGAGGGAGTCCTGGGGAAGATGGCCATGGCCCCAGGCCCTTCCTTGGCGCAGGTGTATCCCAGCCCTGTGGCAGTGGCGGTGTGGGAATGGCAGGATGGGCTGGGCACCTGGCACCCCTACAGTGCCACTGTGTGCAGCTACATCGAGCAGCAGTTTGTCCAGCAGAAGGGCCAGCGCTTTGGGCTAGGCAGCCTGGCACACAGCATCCCCTTAGGCCAAGCTGACCCCTCACTGGCTCCATACATCATTGACCTCCCCAGCTGGACCCAGTTCCGCCAGGACACTGGTAAGCCACTTCTGCTTCAGGCTGAGGCCACATTGGGCGCTGGGGGGTGGGAGTTCCTCTCGCCTTGGAAATGAGCACAGCCGAGAGATGGGCGCTGTGGGAACAGCTGCCACTACCTAGGTAAAGGTACCTGGCAGTAGAAGAAGGTGCTACAGAACACATGGCAGAGGCCCTCCTGGCTCTTTGCACCTGTCCTGAAATAGAAGGCCTGCCCTGACTGGCAGGGATCTGAGGGTCCCCAGCAGGTGGGCTGGTGAGTAGGCTGTACGCTTTGGTGGTTGGCAGGGCCTGACACACCATGCTCAGCTGTGTGTCTCTTGAGGTTACCTCACCCCTTGTTCCTCTGAGCATCTATGTGTGATTGTTTGTAATCTGTAATGTGTTTTGTTTGGTATTAACCAAATGAGGCCACTGACTTCTTTTGAACCTGTCCCCCCTCCTTTAATCTGGTGGTTTTGAATTAGGTGATTTTTTTGTCCCCAGAAACTTTGAGTGTTTGGAGATATATGTGGGGGGATGACACTGTCATCTAGTATGTAGCGGCCGGAACAGGCCTTACCACAAGAATTATTGGTCTAGGGGCCAGGGATATAGCTCAGTGGTTCTGGTGCCTGTCTTGCAGGCGCAGGGACCCGGGTTCGATCCCCGGTAACCACATAACAATACTGGGTGTGGAGACTCACCCCAGCAGCAACCAGTACCACATACCACAGTGCTGGGTGTGGTGGCTCATGCCTGTAATCCCAGCACTGGGGAGGCTGAGGCAGGAGGATTGCTGTGATGTGAGTTTGAGGCTGAGCTCAGGGCCAGCCTGAACCACAAAAGCGAGAACCTGTCTCAAAAAAACCTTTAAAAAAAAAAAAGAATTATTGGTCTAGAAAGTCTGTAGTGGAAACCATGGAGATGCCCAGCCAGGAGCCCTGCCAGCAGCACCTGATGTGTGCAGTCAGCAGGGCTCCCTGTGGGTAGCTGCGTGTGAGAGTCCCTGGCTTCACAGTGGATGCCGGCACTGAAGAAGATGGCAGGTAGGATCCACAGCACAGGGCTAGCAGCAGGTGCTCCTTGGGGATGCGGTGTTAGGCATGGCAGAGGTTACCCTGAAGTCTGAGCTCAGCTGGCCTGCTGGCTCACTGGAGCAGGACACGTGGACTGGCATAAGAGAATCATATAACAATAGATTTACAAAATTTGGGATAGGAAATAGAGCATGGAATAGGTGGAAATAGTGGAAACTCTTTTCAGTGTGGTTATTGGCTACTTGAGTAGACACACACACACGCACACACACACACACACGCACACACACACACATGAGCGTGCGCTTAGAAGTCCCCAGGGGTAGAAATATATTTGTGATATCAACTGTGTATTTTCCCCTTTATGTTTGGACTAGAAATGATTTGATTTCTTTATATGTGTATTGGAGAGCTGTTACTAAAATTGAACCCTGAGTTACAATCCTAGTCCATTTTTATTTTTTATTTTAGACTGGGTCTTGTTAAGTCACTAAGTTGCCCAGGCTGGGCTTGAACTTACAGTCCTCCTGCCTCAGCCTCCCAGAGTGCTGGGATTACAGGTGTGTGCCATCATACCCATCTTCTTTATACTTTTCAATTTTTTAGAAGTGGGCATGTAGAAGTTTCACCGTTTGAGATTGTTTTTGTGTTTGCATGCTAGGGATTGAACCTAGGGCCTCATGCATGCTAATAAATTATTATGAATATTTTGAGGGCTGGGTGTGTAGCTCAATGGTAGCACATGTGCTTAGAATGAATGAGATGTGGGGTCCTATCCTCAGCACCAAAAAGAAGAAAATATTTCTGAAAGCCTCATCAAGTCTAAGGCGTATATATGACTTAAGCTTCCAGCAACCCTTCCTGTCAAGAGGGACACACGCTTCTCTGCCACTTAACCTTTCTGGGCCCCAGTTTCTTTTCTTTTCTTTTTGAGACAGGGTCTTGCTTTGTAGTTCAGACTGGCCATGAGCTCAGCCTCAAACTCACATCACAGCAATCCTCCTGCCTCAGCCTCCCGAGTGCTGGGATTACAGGCGTGAGCCACCACACCCGGCACTGTGGTATGTGGTACTGATTGCTGCTGGGGTGAGTCTCCATGCCCAGTATTGTATGTGGTTGATGGGGATCGAACCTGGGCTCCAGTTTCTTTCCATAGAAAGTAGAGTCTGTGCTGTCCCTAAATCTGAAAAAAAAACAGCTAATGGCAACTTTTTGGTCCAATAGCAGTATGACTGGATACCTATAGTGATCATTATGCTTGGCTTGGTTGTTTAAAAATTTTTTTGTCAGGTTCAGTGGCAGACACCTATAACCCCAGCACTGTAGGATGTTGAGGCAGGAAGGCCATGAGTTCAAGTGTGACTGTGGCCACTTAATGAGACCCTGTTTAATAAAATAAAATAGGGCTGGACCAGGGATGTAGTTCAGTGGTGCCGCATCAGCCTGGCAAGCACAAAATCCTAAGTTCTATTCCCAGTTCTGCAAAGAAAATGTAATAATTTTTTTTTAAAATTTTAAATAAAAAGGTCTGAGGCTGTAGTTCAGTATGGAGGCCCTGGGTTCAACCCTCAGGACTGCAGGGAGGGGTGGGGTGTCCAGCATGGTGGTGCATTCTAGCACTCTGGGACATCAGACAGGAGGATAACAAGTTTGAGTTCTGCAGCCTAGTGGTTAAACAAGAATGCTGCAAAATTAAAAAGATTGGAGGAAGAAAGGAAGGCTCAGGATAGAGTATAGAGTTCACTGCAAAGTTCTTGTGTTCAGTCCCTGGTATTTCCAGAGAAAAATTTGGGGTGCATGTGGCTAACAGATTCACAATTTATCTGTGTGTGCTGCTCCTTTTAAACAGGCACCATGCGGGCTGTGCGCCGGCACTTGTTCCCACAGCATTCAGCCCCAGGCCGGGGTATCACCTGGGAGTGGCTGAGCGATGATGGCTCCTGGACGCCCTACGAAGCCAGTGTCTGTGACTATCTGGAGCAGCAAATGGCCAGGGGCATCCAGCTTGTGGACTTGGCTCCCCTAGGGTACAACTACACTGTCAACTATGCCACACAGACGCAAACCAACAAGACTTCCAGCTTTTGCCGGAACGTGCGGCGCCAAGCAGGGCCACCCTACCCTGTGACCACCGTCATCGCTCCACCAGGCCACATGGGAGTTGCCTGCTCTTGCCAACAGTGCCTCCATGGCAGTGGAACTGGCCCTGTGTCAGGCCGCTACCGCCACTCTATGACCAACCTCCCTGCATATCCTATCCCCCAGGCCTCCCACAGGACTGCCTTCGTCTTTGGGGCCCACCAGGCTTTTGCCCCATACAACAAACCTTCGCTCTCTGGGGCCAGATCTGCACCGAGGCTGAACACTACCAATCCCTGGGGTGGGGCTTCTCCTGCCCTGGTGAGCCAGCCTCTCTTCCGATCCAGCCTGTCCCACCTGGGACCACAGCTCCTGCCCTCTGGACCGTCCATTTCCAGTGGAGCCAGGTATCTTGTATTATTGCTCATCTTGGTATCCACCCGATAAGCTCTGGCAGGAGGCTACTTTTACTTATCTGAGAAGACTCACCCAGGTACCTGAAGACTTGTACCTACCCTCTCGGTTGTCCCTGTTGCCTTGTCTCATTTGGTTGTGCCACAGCCCTGGTGTCCCATGGAGCTCTCTGACCTCTGACCCTACATTTTTGGGTTTGTTTGGTTTGGCTTGGTTTTAATTTTTTGAGAGAGAGTCTCGCTTTGTAGTTCAGGCTGACCTTACCCTGCTACTCACTATGTAACACAGGCTATCTTTGAACGCACAGCAATCCTTCTGCCTCTGCCTCCCAAGTGCTAAGATTACAGGTATGAGCCACCACACCCAGCTGGCCTTACGGTTTTGGTATTTGCCCCCATTAGGGCTCGCACTCAGGAACAGGGATCTGTGGAGCCAGCTTACAGACCTTTTATCTGTGCTTGTATACTACATGGCGAGTGCCAACTTGAACTTTCTGGCCAACTGTGTGTATTCAGGGTGAGGTACTGAAGGTGATTCTGTGAAGCATAGTTAGTTCAGAGGAAGGCCAGGAGCCAGGACACTGACAGCAGAAGGCAATGGGTGTGACCTCAGACCCCTGGGCTGGTAGAGTCTGCCCAGTACCCTGTGGTGCTCTCAGCACCTGGCCAGGGAGGATGAAACCCTAGGTCTGCTCCAGGCTTTTTACTCTGAGATGAGGGAATCTGCTGGCCTTGGCTGGGCAGGCTGATGTAGCCCCTCGTCCCCACTGCCACTGAGCTTAGAGAGCTTCTGAGAATTGAGAGTGGTGGGGGTGGGGGCTGCATTTGGAGGACCAGTGGCATGGCTGAGTGATGACAATGTGTGGGCCACAGCTACCCTGGTCCCCAGGGAGGTGAGCATTTTGTGATCTATACTGATAGCCAGTCATCAGGTAGACACCACCTTGCCACCCAGCCCTCTCCATACTGCTTTGCTACTTTGACAACTTAAGCTTCTCAAGGTGACAGTGACCTGTGTGCAGCCTCTTGAGCATCTAGACCTCTTCAGAAGAGTTTCCAAGGAGGCTGTGCGGTTCTGTAAGGCACACTGTGTGACAGGTACTCTGTTACATTCCATGCTGTGTGAGTGACTTTATTGGTCCTTTAGATAGGTGATATCCTCAGCTTATGGAAGGGCACTTCCAAGCCTGTGAGTTTGGTCACACTGCCAGCGAGTGGGAGAAATAGAATTAAACCCAGAGGGCGAAATGAGGAAGAGGAGGCACTAGTGCGCTTACTGAAGAGGTCCTGGGACACAGGGCCATGGGTCTGTCAGGGCTTTTCAGGTTAACTTCTAGAGTAGGAGAACGTGTCGGAAATATTCTGGGAATTGGGAGACTGCGGAGGTGTCAGGCCCTCTGAACTTTTACGTGGACCTGAGCAAGCAAAGTTCTGAGACCTCTGCCCATCAGTTTGAGTTGGGGCCAGCACATTCTGTCTGCCTGCTCAGCGCCGGGAAAGGGACTCGAGCAGGTGCTGGGCTGTGGAACACTATCCCTGCCCTTGTGGATTTTTACTTTGAGAAGGGTCTCACTGAATTTCCAGACTGGTCCTGAACCACACCTAGCCTTAAATTCTTAGCAATTATTACTTGCTTGTTTGACTGATTTGGATTGTTTTTTCCTTCCTTCCTTCCTTCCCTCTCTTCCTCTCTCCCTTCCTTCCTTCATTTCTTTCTTTCCAGTTTTTTTTTTTTTTTTGAGACAGGGTCTCGCATTTATGGTTCAGGCTGGCCCTGAGCTTAGCCTGGAACTCACACAGTCCTCCTGCCTCAGCCTCCCGAGGGCTGGGATTACAGACATGAGCCACCACACCTGGCACTGTGGTGTGTGGGACTGACTACTGCTGGGTGTGAGTCTCCATGCCCTGCATTGCTGTATGTGGTTACTGGGGATCCAACGAGGGCCCTTGCACTTGCAAGGCAGGTGCTGGAACCACTGAGCTAAATCCCCAGCCCTTCCTTCCTCCCTCCCTCCCTCTCTTTCTTTCTGTCCGTCTGTCTGTCTGTCTGTCTTGCTGCCTTTCTGCCTTTCTTCTTCTTCTGTTTTGTACCAGAAATTGAATTCAGGATCTTGTACTTGCAAGGCAGGTGTGGCACTCCTGAACGAGTTTTATTCTTGAGACAGTCTTGTTCAGACTGGCCTTGAACTCACTGTATAGCCTAGGCTGGCCTTGAACTTGCTGTAGTCCCCACCCCACCCCCCAGCCTCCCAAATCCTAGTATCACAAAAGTGTGCCACCATATGTGGCCTTTTTGTTCAAGATTTTTTGTTTTTTGGGGTTTTTTTTGAGACTGTATCATTATATAAAGTTGACCTTGAATTTTATCAGTCCTCCTTTAGCCTCCTGAGTGCTGGAATTAAAGATATGCACCCCCCCAGTGCTTTGATAAATTATTTTGAGGTGAATTGTTAAATAGTGTTATAGCTAAGATTTTGGGATTGAGTCAGGTGACTTAGGCTTTGCTCCCTCGTGGCCCAGGATGCCCATTGGTATCCCCTAATAATCTGTCAGGCTTTCCCTCTCTCACCTGAGGCCTGCAGACACTGACTGAGCCTCACTGCCACAGGCCAGGTGAGTGGCAGAAAGGTGGCTATGAGCTGGCGATGGTGCCAGCGGCTGTGCGAGCTGCTGCTTGCTCTGCATTGGAAGCAGGGGAACCAGGCCAGCTGGCTTGTTAGCTGAGGCAGCCTCCTGGGCTGGGTGTGGACCCCCCCTGTTTCCCACATTTCCCAGGGCTGGGAGGAGTGTCATTTCACTTGACCAGCCCTATCCAGGCTTTGAAACACAGGAGTTTCCCAGGCCTAATCTGTAGTTTGGTCTGTGCCCCTCAGTCACCTCCTCTGCCAGGCTTGAGAGCCAGAGGGGTTTCATTGTCACCTGACCCAGCGGCACTGAGAGAACCGAGAGCTCCTGCACCTTGATCTCTCTAAAGCTGCGCTTGGCTCTCAGAGCGAAGGCATTCCCAACAGTATCTGGTGAAAATTACTTGGTACCTCGCAGAGAGGTGGTGGGCGGGCAGGGCAGGTGGACAGTGAGAATGGCCCCCTGCAGCTGCTGTGTTGTGGGCTGGTGACGTCCCAGGCCTTGTGGAACCTGTGCCTTTTATTTTTGAAATGCCTGTGGTTTCAAATCACTTCCTGCTCAGTGTGAGGAAACTGCTGCGTGATTTCCCCTGGTCCCTGGGGATGTGCAGTAATACGTGACAAGCTGTGTCATCTGCAACTGAGCTGCTGGCTTTAAGTTTTCCTCATAATTGAAGTTTATCCCTTTAAGTCCCAAAATTTCTTTCCTGATATCAGGTGGAAAGCTTTGCAAAGCTTGACATGCACACTCCTGTCTGTCATAGCAGGGGCGATACCCCTCGAATGGCATTTTGATCACGTGGGTGGTGATTCTGACCCTTGAAACTTGGGCCTGTGGCTCAGCCTGCATCGTCTCTGCTCTCCAAATGGCCTTGTGTTTGTGGTGGCCTAGTCTCACTGTCCTCACCTCTGACAGGACTCCCTCCTGCCACTGGCTGGGCACTTCCGGCCGTGGCTGTCTTTGCTGTGTGATTAGAAATCACAGGGTTAGGCAGGGCCTGGTGGCAGCTTGCTATGAACCTATGGATCAGCCCTGACCCTTACAAAGGTTCTGTACACTTGTCTTGTGATTAGGGGATTGGATGGTTAGTTCTGAGTTTGGTTTGGCTGTAACTACAGGACTTAAAAGCTGCTTTTGTTCCCCAGCCCCTCAAGAGAACTGGCAACCTGGGCATATTTCCTGGGCTTCACATCGAGCCTGTCCACTGCTCTGGGACCTTCTGGAGTTAATCTGATGCTGTAGGGAAACTGAAGCTCAAGAGGGGGTTTGAAATGTCCAGGCGCACAGCTGGGTACCAGCACTAGGGGATCTGGAACTTCACACCCTGAGTCCTCATGCTGCATATGTCATCAGTATCCCAAACTGGTGCCGACTGTGACCCAGATCCTAGGGGGACTTGGTGGGTAGATGCTTTGGATCACCTTCCTCTCTGGAGAGCACACTCATCTGCCTCTGTCAGATCCTGTCTGTGTCAGGGACTAAAAAGTTTGCATGTCTCACGTGCTTGTCTCCGTTCAGAGGTAGTTACCCATAGCTAAGCCCGGGAGGGCCTAGAGAGAGACCAGGAATGGGGGGTGCGGTTTGAACAAGGACTAGGGGGACTCTCAGAGAAGGACACTTTGAAGGGTCGTCCCCAAGGTGGGAGCAGCCTGTGACTGTGAGCTTTCTGAGGGTGGAAGGTGGGGATCAGGGAGCCCTGAGATTGTCTTCCCAAGTCTCCATTTTGGGAACCGCTCGAACTCTGTAAGGCTTGGTTCTGGCTCACCATAGCAGTGACATGAATAGAGAGGACTGGACAGTGTACGGGCAATGGTGATGTTGGAGGGTTTCCCACAGAACCTTTGGTGGTTGGGGGTCTTCACACTGAACTACATCCCCAGCCCTTCTCTCCCTTCTTTCTTTAATTTTTATTTAAATTTTGAAGCTGGTTCTTGCTAAATTCCTAAGTTATCCAACATGGCCTTCAACTCGTGATCCTCCTGCTTCAGCCTCCTAAAATGTTAGCACTATGAGCATGTGACACCACACCCGGTTTCTAACTATAATTTGTTTCTAACTGTAATTTAATTCAATGAAAAAATGTAAAAGGGCCAGGATTGGTGGCACACACCTGTAATCTCAGTTACCTGGTGGGGGTTCAGGGCTTCTTGTTGGGAGCCTCACTGTGACCTGCTTTGTGCTTCAGCCCTTAGTCACAGAACCTCAGGTCAGGTCTCCCCCATTTCCTGGATGTTCTGTAGGGAGGAGCCATGAGAGACCCAGAGATTGAGTCTCCCAGAGATGGTTCCTCTGAGTCACTTTCAAAGGCCAGCAGGGCCAGGAGAAGAAAAAGTTAAGCCATATGTGGCACATACCTGTAATCCCAGCATTCTGAAGGCTGAGGCAGGAGACTGACAAGTTCAATCTCAGCATAGGCAATTTAGCAACTTCATGAGACTCTAAAAAATAAAAAATGAGCTGGGGATTTAGCTCAAGTGATGTGGCACCTACGTTGGAAGCATAGGGCTAAAGTTCAAGGCCCAGTACTACAAGAAAAGAAGAGAAAAAAGTCGGGCCGGGGATATAGCTCAGTGGTTCCAGCGCCTGTCTTGCAAGCGCAAGGGCCCGGTTCGATCCCGGTAACCACATAACAATAGTGGGCGTGGAGACTCACCCCAGGAGCAACCTGTACCATATAACTCAGTGCCGGGCGTGGTGGCTCACGCCTGTAATCCCAGCACTCAGGAGGCAGAGGCAGGAGGATTGCTGTGATGTGAGTTTGAGGCTGAGCTCAGGGCCAGCCTGAACCACAAAGCGAGACCCTGTCTCAAAAAACCTTAAAAAAAAAAAGAAAAGAAAAAAGTCTGGTTACTTTGGCTCGACCCTCAGTAGTTTAAAAAAAAAAAAGTTGAACAGGTGTCGGAAGAAGTGGGCCTTGCCCCTGTGGACACAGTTTGGTGGTACCAAGAGCTCAGCTCAGGTATCTAGCTCTGAGCCCACTCTGCATTACCAGACAAACTTAGGTCCATATCTGCCTTTCGGTCCCGGCTGAAAGTACCTAAGGAGAGCATGAAACCCCTCATCTGCTCACCCAGCCACACAGGTCATCCTATTTGGGGAAAACATTCCTGAGAAATTTAAACAAAGTCTTTCTTTGTCAGGCAAATACCAGAGAAGCTGGCCCACTCCAGACCCTGTAGGAGGATCTGAGAGTCTCAGCTCTGGCTGAGGTTGAGGAGGGCCTGGTTTGGTAAAGTTGGCCTGCTTCTTGTATCCCAGCACAGGACTAGGACTCTGACTGTGCCTGGGGCTGGGGCCATACAATGGGACCTGGGCTGGCTCAAAAGGCAGTGGCTGTTTTGCTGGCATCTGTCTGGGTTGCCCACTGGGTGAGTCCTGCTCTGGGCTAGACCTGGCTATGAAACAAAGGCCCAGTTCTGAGGGGGCAACATGGTGACCGTGTAGGAGGGTTTCATAACCTCGTATTTCGTCATCTCAGGCAGAGGACTTGGATCTGGAAGGAAGAATAGCTGGCAGGAACTCAGGCCTCCTCCGCCAAGGGTTCTCAGTGCGGAGCTTGAATGAACATAGCTGCTGTGGGAATCAAACCTTCATTTTAGAAAATAAATCTTATTTTTGTGATGCTGGAGAATGAACCTAGGATCTTCCAGTGCTGGGCAAGCACTGTCATCAAACTATATCTTTGGCCCAGTAGCCCTCATTACTTAAAGTATTGAGAAAAATTCTTTTACTTTGTACCAATCTTAGGTTTACAGGAAAGTCACAGAAATAGCACGGGAGTTTCCCTGTCTTATAGGTAGGGAGTTTTGTGGCAGTGATGGTGGTGGATTCTGCAGTACTGGGATGAGAGCCAAGGCCCAGTCTAAGCTGGGCCCACCATGGGGAGCAGCCTTAGCAGCATCAGGAAGATAGTTACTGCCAGTGCAATAACATCAATTAAACTCAAACTTTCTTTTTTTGAGACAGGGTCTCACTTTGTAGTTCGTGCTGGCCCTGAACTCAGTATGTAGTCCAAGCCAGCTTCGAACTCTCGGCAATTCTCCTGCCTCTGCCTCCCAAGTTTGGGATTACAGGCGTGAGCCACCACACCCGGCACTGTGATGTGTGATACCAGGGATTGAACTCAGGACCTTGAGCTTGCCAGGAGGATGCCAGAACCACTGAACAAAATCCCCGACCCAAGCCTTTTGTTTTGTATCTTTATTTTTCTCCATCAGCCCCACCTTGTGCCCCTAGATGCTTTGCAGGGTCCTCCTTTGTGAGTGCTTGTCTTCCTGTTGTCTTGGCAGCAGCTCTCAGTCACTTTTCCTCTTTCACAACCTCGCCGTCCTGAAAGGTGCTTTGTCAGGTGTCCTTCATCTGGGTTTGTCTGATTGTTTCCCACGACTGGAATGAGATGGTGCAGTTCTCAGTGGTTCCTGCACCTGTCTTGCAAGCGCAAGGGCCCGGGTTCAATCCCCTGGTATCCACCTACAGTACTGGGCATGGAGACTCAGCCCAGCAGCAATCAGCACCACATACCACAGTGCCGAGCGTGGTGGCTCACACCTATAATCCCAGCACTTGGGAGACTGAGGCAGGAGGATTGCTGTGATATGAGTTTGAGGCTGAGCTCAGGGCCAGCCTGAACTACAAGACCCTGTCTCAAAAAAACGAGGGGGGGGTGCTGTTTGGTCTTTTTGAGAGCGTCATGCCACAGTTCATGATTCTGATGTGCCCTGTCCCTGGTGACTGGTCAGCACAGCTTGTTCATGAGTGTCCTCTGCCAGTTCCCCTCTGGAAGGAGCCCTGAGAGCCTCGTGTAGTAATGGAGCTAGTGAGCTCCTCGTGTAGGATCCCCGAGAGTCTGTAGTGGCCCTGAAAACAGCAGGCTCCTTCTCCAGGGGGCAGGGAAAGTGCACACAGGAAAGCGCCTCGCAGCTCTGTCCTAGCTCAGCCTGCGCCCCAGCCCTGCTCCCCTGAGACAGCACTGTGCACTCAGCTCTGCTCTCTTTTCTCCCCAAGTGCCTCCTTCCCCAGCGGTCCCTCCAGCAGCCTTGGGAGCTTCCCTGCCACTGTGCCCGTGCAGATGCCAAAGCCCAGCAGGGTCCAGCAAGCCCTCGCAGGTAGGTTCCCTGAGTAGACTGCCCCACAGGATTGGTGGGAGGAGGGGGTGGGGTGGGCCCCCACCATCTGGGACCTTGGCCAAACCCTGAGGGGCTCCTGGTGAGCAGTGCTTCTTTCTGGGGGTGCTGTGTAGGGGCGCTGTAGTGCAAGGAGTGAGCCCGGCTGCTCTCCTTCAGCCCTCTGAGGGGGTGGAGCCTGATGACAGCACCCCGTGTGGACCTTTCATATCTTTTTGTTTTTCTTTTGTGGTGTGTGTGGGTGTGTTTGTGGTATTGGGATGGAACCCAGGGCCTTGCGTATGCTAGGCAGGTACAGTACCAGCCCATTTTAAATTATTTACTTAATTATTTAGTGATACCAGGAATCAGACTCAAGATTTTGTGCTTGCCAGGCAGTTATGGTACCACTGAGCTCTATCCCCAGCTCCCTTTTTATTTATTTTTTGTTTTTGAGACAGGTCTCAGTTTTGTAGTTCAGGCTGGCCCTGAGCTCAGCCTCAAACTCACATCACAGCAATCCTCCTTCTCTGCCTCCCAAGTGCTGGGGCACTGTGGTATGTGGTACTGATTGCGGTTGGGCGTGAGTCTCCACACCCAGTATTGTATGTGGTTACCGGTGATTGAACCCCGGCCCTTGCGCTTACAAGACAAGCGCCAAAACCACGGAGCTAAATCCCCAGCCCTCTCTTTTTAATTTTTGAGACAAAGTCTCACTGTGTTGTTCAGGTTGGACTTGAACTTATGATCTTTGTGCTTCAGCCTTCTGGGTAACTGAGATTACAGGTGTGTGCCACCAATCCTGGCCCTTTTACATTTTTTCATTGAATTAAATTACAGTTAGAAACAAATTATAGTTAGAAACCGGATGTGGTGTCACATGCTCATAGTGCTAACATTTTAGGAGGCTGAAGCAGGAGGATCACGAGTTGAAGGCCATGTTGGATAACTTAGGAATTTAGCAAGAACCAGCTTCAAAATTTAAATAAAAATTAAAGAAAGAAGGGAGAGAAGGGCTGGGGATGTAGCTCAGTGTGGAGACCCCACAACCACCAAAGGTTCCATCCCCAGGACCACCAGAAAACAAAAAAAAGATTCCAATCAGAGCCACTTTTCTGTCCTGAAATGTTTCGGGCTGGGCACACTTGGGATTCTTAGAGCTTTTGTGGCTGACCTTCTTGTTTGGCTTGGGCCACCTGCCAGGTAAGTACAAGGTCCTAAGTTTGATCTCCAGCACCAAAAACAAAACAATCTTGTATGGCCTTGAGTAAACCTTTGGGCCCATCTAGATCTCTTGTTACCTCTGTGTTGGCACTTATTCTGTGAAGTCCTCTTACGGTGTTGGGACACCACTGAAATTACTCATAGTGGCTCACGAGTGCCACGAAGTAAATACACGGAAAAAAAGGCAGATTAGTGCGGCAGGCCTCCCTGAACTGCAGCTGATGCGGAGAACTGGTGGCTGAGTCTCTTTTGGCAGGTGTGCATCAGCACAGGGTGGTGAAACAGACAGGCCTGGGCAGGAGGCTGTGTGGAGCCTGGCCTCACCCCTGGGCGGGGTCTGAGGCAAAAGGCTGCAGAGGGCAGAGCCTTCCAACTTGGCGCTGGACAGGCCTGTGGGTCCCGAGGTCAAGGTCATGCACTCATCATCACAGTGATTCAGATGAGTGACAAGCACCTCTTGCTCATGCTCATGAGTTTCATCCCCAAATAACTCTGTGGAGACTTTTATTCGTACTTTATATTTGAGGGAACTGAGGCTTTGAGAATTTGAAAAGCTGGGAAGTCAACCCTCAATGTTCTAGTGTCAGGATCTGTGCTCTTCCCATGATGCTTTGGTGTTCCTGAGTCAGGTGGCCTCTTGGGTGGGATGGTGGCTGGTATAGATAAGTGGATTGTCCCAGGGACAGCAGGGGCATGTGTCTGTATCTGAGGAGGGCAGTCTGGAGGAGATGAGGCCTTTTGCCTTTCAAAGGAGGGACATGCAGGAGCTGCTGGACAAGGAACTGCAGAGGGACAGTGGGACAGGTGGAGAAAGCCAGAGGTGGGGAGGGGAAGAGGCTGAGAAGCACCCAGCCTGCAATCCTGATGCTGCAGCTTTTCCCAGCCTTTATCTTCTGCTGGGCCTGAGGAGAGTGATACATGCTGGCTGTGGATAAATCCATCGGTGCCATCTGCACATGTTTATGTGGGTGTGGGGCTGTGCTGGTGGGGAAAGGTTATCCATAAACAGGCCAGGTACCCACATAGCAGGACCTAGTATAGTCATGAAACTGTGGCACAGATTCAAGTTGCTTCTCCCAGGGCTTTTGGGCATGCCAGTCAGTCCCCACCCCCCAAGGCTATGGACTCTCCAGGCTGCATCCCTGCTTGTTCCCAATATCACTGTCACCTTGCCTCACAGCAATCCTGGTGATGGGCAGGTTGTTATTTTACTTTCTTCGCCTTGCTGAGAATGGAATCTGTGGCCTGATACAAGAGCTACATCCCCAGCCCCTGGGCAGATTTTTTAATGTTTTACCCAGGGAAAACACCCCAAAAGTTCAGAAACTTGGTTCTAGCTGGGAAATAGAGGAGATTGATGCTGGTGGCCAGACTGCCGCTCCTCCTAAATTCAAGGCTCCAAGCTGGACATGGTGTTAACTCCTATAATCCCAGCACTCTGAGGCAGGAGGATGACAGGTTCGGCGGCCCAGCCTGGGTCACTTATCATCTTAAATGACTTTGTCTCAAAACTGAAAATAAAAAGAGCTGGGGGTATAGATACAGCTCAGTCTGAAGGCCCCAGGTGTGATCCCCAGCACTGCTAAGTGATTCAATTGATGGAGCCATTAATCTAAGGCTGTGGGATTGGTACTTGCTAGAGGGACCATTTTCTAGGGCACCGAGGAATTAAGCAAAGGCTGAGTGTCCTCTCTTGCCCTGAGCTACATTTATGGATTCAGGAATATACCACACCCAGCCACAGGGAGGTGAGTATCTGAGGACAGGTTTTTGCAGGTCAGTGTACAGCCAAGTGTTCATGTTGTGGCAGGACTGTGTGGGCTGAGGAGCTGTGCCTCCCTGTGATGGTGCCTCCAGGTGCCGGTCCCCTGGTACACACACATAGCCCAGCCCTCACCTTTGTGGCATGGGGCCAGCCTGCAGGGCAGGAGGCCAGCTTCCTCCCATCCTCTTGGCATGGAGGAGGTGGCAGGACAGCCAGGCCGGCATCTTGCACTGCTGCTCAGGAGCCTGCCCAGGACCCACCAGCCTGGGAGGAGTGATGCTGGGCAGGAACTCCAGAAGCCAGGGCAGAGGAGGACCAGCTTGGTTCTCTGCCCTGGTCCTTAGCGAAAGCTTGAGTTTGGTGTCCAGAAAAGACGCTGTGAGTCTGCGGGTGGGGCCTGCACTCTTCTGTGGCTCAGAGTGAGCATACACTGAGTTAAAGCCATGGCTGCTGCCCAAGCTATTAGCTGCCATGGGGCTGTCCTTGAGCCCATGCTGCTAAGGGAGATGAGCCAGCCTGCTCAGTGCCACCCCATCCCCACCATTGCTTGCTATTTCTGTGACATGTCAAATGTGGGTGGTTTTCAGATCTTTAACAGGAAGCTCGAACCACAGAGCAAGACTGCTGTCTGACTGCATCTAGACCGGTGTCTGGCTAGAGTTCAAGGGGCCGGATCCTGTGTTGAACAGGGCAGGAGTGTCATGACTGGCTGGTGACAGGCCCTAGGGATGTCTTCATTCCTCACTCAGCAGACACATGCTTACTCCTCCTCCAGATCACACCCTGCCTGGGTACCAGATGGGCAGTGGTAGGCAGGCAGCGCCCTCATCCGTGGGTCTTGTGCTCAGGGAAGGAGGGTCGGCTAGCAGGTGCATGGGTGATTTTAGATGTGAAAGTGCCAAGAAGACCAGCAGGTTGAAGGACCTGGTTGTGGCAGGGAATGTGGCCCCATCCACAGCATGGTCAGAGGCAGAGGCCTCAGAGGTGGCGCTTAAGACCTAAGTGGGGCCCTGTGGGGGACACATTCCATCAGAGGATGTGGTCTGTGCAGAGCCTCTGGGTTCTCTTAAGAAGCATTACTCCTCTCACTGGTCTGTCCCATCTTTCCAACACCAGTGGCGGCTGTCATTCTTTCTCTCTAACATTTAGTTCCCAAGGGGGTCAGTTACCTCTGAGCCCACCAGTGATGCTGGGAAGCACAGGCATGGCACTGACCCAGACACAGCCCCATCTGAGCCCAGACTTGAACCGGGTCTTTGGTGTGGGCTTCAGTGTCCAGCCAAGTGGGCGCCACAGTACCCCCTGCCCAACTTGGTTGTGCTTTCCCAGGCTGCCAGCGGCTGGGCTCTGTGTCTGTGTTCAACTGGGCACATTGGTAAGGTTGAGAGCCTTTGTTCTTCTCATGGAGGTCACATGGGCCAACCTGCTGCATGCTATGCTGCCCGCTGTAGCTCCTTGTCTAGTGGCATCAGGAAAAGAAGCCACAGCTGAGGGCCCTGGGTTCCCTCAGTATAGGGAGTCTCCAGGGGCAACAATGCCACCTCAGCAATGTCACTGACCCTGAGTCTCCTAGATAAGTCACACGTGGTGAGCAAATAACACCGTATGGGAGGCAGTGTGACAAGAAGCCAAGAGGGTGTGGTAAGGCCTAGAGGTGCAAGGGTTCATTGGCCCCTGAAGCCAGCCCTGCCAGGGAGGACTATTGCTGTGTCTGCAGCTTGGCTGTGCCCTGCCGTGCTGCCGCATCTGCTTCTCCTCATTGCATCTGACGAGGGAGACGCCACCCAGAACTACTCAGGCATCTTCCTGGGGTGGCATTTTGTTCTCTTTTCTCCTACAGCAATGGGCCTCACCTTCCTGCATGCTCTAGGCACAGGCCAGCCAAGCGCTTGTACAGAAACCTGGAAACCTGAGCGGGCCGCTGGTGATCAGGCCGTGTCTGCAGGCCTGTTCCTGGCCTGGAGGGCAGTCCTAGGATCCTTCAGATTTATAGGTTCAGGGAGCCTTTCCTGGTGCCACCTCAGACTACTAGGGTTTGTGGGTGTCGTGTGCCAAGTGCTCCTTCTAATGTTTCTCCCCTGCATGTCTGATCTCGCACCCGTGCAGGCATGACGAGTGTGCTGATGTCAGCCATTGGACTCCCCGTGTGTCTTAGCCGCGCACCCCAGCCCGCCAGTCCTCCCGCCTCCCGCCTGGCCTCTAAAAGTCACAGCTCAGTTAAGAAACTAAGGAAAATGCCCGTGAAAGGTAGTTCCTGTTCACAAACACTCTCTGGCCTCTGCTAAGCCTCCTCCGAGTCTCGCGGCCTCCAACTCTCCCGTGCAAATTGCTCTTCTCTGACCTCCCAGCCCTGCCCAACTCCCTGTGGCCCTTTCTCCCTGCCCTAGCTTGGCAGCAGAGGTGGCTTCCGGGAATCGTATTTTCCAGGCACCATGGAGTAAGTTGGGCTTCTCCCCAAGGACCCCATAAATACCAAGGTACAAATGAGGCCTGGCTAGGGACGGTGGGATGACTGTCCCCCCAGGGGGGCCAGTGTGTGATCGCAAGGGCCCTGCCATGGGTCCCAGAGCTGGGCCACTTGGCAGGTTCTCTGTTGACCACTGCCCTGCCTATGGTATGGACTGGGAAGAAGGGGTTTCAGAGCCATGGAAAGAATGGCATTTGTGATAAGGCTGGCATGGTGGTAAGTTAAGTTCTGCGTTGTTCTGGTGGTGGCATGGTAGTGCACAGGGATGACGGTGGCCCAGCTGGCCTGGGTTATTGTTGTAGCTCAAGTCATCCTTGGCTTTGTGATGTTTTCAGCATGAGCAGTGCCTGCGGCTTACATGAGCTGCAGAGGACTGAGGACAGGTGAGGCCGTGATGGTGGCTCCGAACACAGCCTGCCCTGCCTGAGCCCTGTCTCATGGGCAGGAGTGAAATCCACGGAGGGATGGCTGAGCTCTCCAGGCCCAGCTCTGGACTCCACACAGGCTGCTCTTAGTGCCTTGGTGGAGATGGACGTGGGCTGGACAGGAGGGCAGCAGCCTGGGCAACCAGCCTGATGGGGAAGAAACAGGTTCCTAGGAGATCCTCTGGTCTTCCTGGGCCCAAATGTCCTTTTGTGGGGTTGACAGTCACCTGGCTGGCCTTTGTGTGTGTGTAGTACTGAGGATCGAACCCAACACCACGCCTGGCTAAGAAGGGTGGCTAGTGGCAGCTCCCTTCAGTTCTGAAAGGCCACCTGGGCAAGGGGTGGGTACCAAGCCAGCAACCTGAGGACCTGGCCTTTGCAGAGGGTGTCCCTGTGCCCTCTGCAACCTGACCTGTTTCCACAGACTTTTCTAAAAAGGAAGGCTGCCTCAGTGCGCCATCCTGGCTGATGCATGGCTACCCTGTGTCTGTGGTTGTAGTTTTGGCCTAGCTTTCTCACACATGACCAGGATATGGGTTCTGGAAATCCGTATGGGGCATGGATGTGTGTGTGGCATATGGGGTAGGGAAGGACGGGAGCATGGTTCTGGAAATCTGTATGGTTCCATGGTTCCATGGTTCTGGAAATCTGTATGGGGCATGGATGTGTGTGTGGCATATGGGATAGGGAGGAGGGGGATGGAGGCAGGTGTGAGTGGCCACATGTGGTCTCCCCTTCTGGTTACTGCCCTTGTCAGGTACTAGAAACTGAAGCCATATATTAGTGACACTTGGTTAGGTACTGGGCTTTTCTACTCTTAGCTCGAGAGCCAGAATCAAGCCCAGTGATCGCTGATGCCAGCCCATCTCTTACACCAAGCCACTTCCTGGGTCACTGTCACCACATCTCTGGTCAGGAGAAGTTTCCTTTTTTTGAGCCATTAGGTTTATGTTTTTGTAGTCCCAGGCTGAGGGACATGAGCTTAGGATCAGATCAGGAAGCCCTTCTGGTCTCGGGCTGGGAGCTCAGCCGTACCCTTGAGATGGCATGCAGAGCCCGGCCTGGGACTTCCAGGCCACATTTGTCCCCTGCATTGGTCTTTCTGCCTTTCCCTGGCTCGGCTGCAATTCCAAATGATCCTGCTACTGCTGCTGGCTGAGGCCCCCAGCTGTGCAAGTCTCCTGCTGGGCACTCCTGGCGTTGGGCAGGGCTTGGGGGTCTGTGGAGGGGTGGCCTCTTCCTTTCTTTCTGCATGTGGCTGGGGACCCTACAGGGGCAGCCAGGGTGCTTCCGCTAGTTCTGATCCGGTGGTGGTACATGAGACAGTAACATCGTGGTGATGTCTGCAGGGGGCACACGCCCATGCCCATGCCCATGTGCAGTAGGCTCTTGGGACAAGTGGACTCAGAACTTTCCTCTCACTGAAATCACCATCCAGGAGGGGTGAAGGTTGGATAAACTGTACTCCACAGTCATCTAGGGCAGTTTATCCTCAGTGCTGTGGTCAGACATTCCTGGGACCCTCCACAGGGCCAGTCGAGAGTTTCCTGGGGGTGGTCAGGAAGGGTTCAGCCACTGTATTTTCTCCCCACCCTCAGCCACCGTGGCCTCCTCCAGGGACCCCCTTCTGGGCCAGCTTCATGGGAGTGGCCTGTGGGGCTGTGAGTGTCCTGTCCTTTTCTGCCTGCTAACCCCCTGTCTCAGCCCTGCTAACATTTTCTCCTGCAGCTTGGACCTCTACCTGTCCATCTTCCTTCCTGACATCACTCTCCCCAACTCGCACACCTGGGACCCTGCTTACTTGCCCTTTTCTTCTAGGAGGGGCTCCAAAGCTGGAGCCAGAACAGGTGATCAGAAACTACACTGAGGAGCTGAAGACTGTCCCAGATGAGGTATGTATCCAGGGTCCTCCAGCGGTTCTTGTTTGGAGACTAGAGTAAACTCCACGTGAAGGGTACCTCAGCCTGCTCAGCTCAGCCCCCATGCGACTTTCCAGGAGTTTCTGGAGCAGGTGTCATGTTCCAGTCTCCAGTGGGAGGTAGGAGCTCCAAGACAAGGTGGCTAGGGCTCCTAGACCTGTCATTCCCATCTCATGGATGAGCCATGGTCCTGAGCAAGACTTTTTTTTTTGAGACAGGATCTTAATTGGTAGTTCAGGCTGGTCCTGATTTCAGCAATCCTCCTGCCTCTGCCTCCCGAGTGCTGGGATTACAGGTATGAGCCACCACACTCAGCACTGTGGTATGTGGTACTGAGTGCTGATGAGCGTGAGTCACCACGCCTGGCATTGTTGTATGTAGCTACTGGGGATTGAACCTGGGCCCTTGTGTTTGCAAGGCAGGCACTGGAACCCCTGAGCTAGATCCCCAGCCTCTGAGCAAGACTTTTGAGCCAAGTGTGGTAGCACAGGCCTGCAATCCCAGTCCTGGACAGCTGTGGTAACTTAACCTCTTAATTGAGACTTTTCTCAGGGGTGAAGGTCATTATAAAGGCCCCGGGTACTCCTAAGAAAAGAAGTATAGCCTGTGTAAGGTCATCCAGGGCCAGGGGTCCCAGCATCAGGGCTTGATGTGCCTGCCCCGCTCAGGAAGGTGTCTTGTCAAGGTGGCCCTTCTGCCCCTCTGGCTGGTGCTGTGCTGGTTAGGGTTCCTGTGACTAATGGCCTGCCAAGCCCTTGCTGCATCTGCAGTGGGACCCAAACCTCATTCTGCTGAGCCACGTTTTGGGGACGCCTGGTGGTCCTAAAGGGGGGTTTGAGGTCAGGAGTGGAGTGTAGAGCCACGGCCTTCCCACACTACTTTATCCTAAAAGTTGAATATGAGAAGATCTGGATAGAAGACACCGCTCCCTTCCCAGAGCCTCTGGGCACCTACCCAGATGTCTGTTTCTCTTGGCCTGTGTTCCCAGCCCTGGGACCACTGGCTGTAGACCACTGTCCGCATGGCCAGCATACAGCTAGGCTCAGCCTGGTGGTCCACATCTGGCCCTTCCTAGCCCTGGACACCCACATCTACCCACTGCCCCAAGCCAGCTGTTGTGCTCTATGTCTCAGCCCATTCTCTTCCCTCACCTGTGACACCCAGCCCTTCTCCTGTTACTACTCCTGTGTCCTTGGCGAAAGCAGGGTGAAGCCTCTGCTCCTCCTGTCCTCTCCGTCCTGTTGTTCCCACTGCCCCTCAGGCCTCTGCTTTGAGTTCGCTGTTCACGGGCAAATGTCCTGATGATTCTCCTGTATGCCCAGCCCCAGGAACAGAAAATAGCCTTCTGCAAGGCTGACCTACTGCTGCCTGCCAGCCTGGCAAACATGCCCTGTGTTTGGTCCCCCCAGGACTGCATGATCTGCATGGAGAAGCTGTCTGTGGTTTCTGGGTACAGTGACGTGACCGACAGCAAGACCCTTGGGCCTGTGGCCGTGGGCCGCCTCACCAAGTGCAGCCACGCTTTCCACCTGCTGTGCCTGCTGGCCATGTACTCCAATGGGAACAAGGTGCCTACACTGCTTGGTGTGGGTAGAGGTGACCTGCTGCCTTGGGTTAAGCAGCCCTGGGATGGCTGTGGTCCCTGCAGCCAGATGGAGCTGACTGCTGGGCTCTGGGTGGCAGGTGTGGGGTCATATCTGGCAGGCAGGCCCTGGAGCTGGCGGGAGGCTTTTCTGTAGGTCCTGCGGCTCTCCCTGGCTTGCTAGTGCTTTCACAGGGGCCCGTGAGGCTGGGGTCCCCCACTTCCCAACCAGGCTTGGGCAGATGCCACGCTCACAAACTGCAGGCTCTGGCTCACTCTTATCAGTTATACTCTTTTCACATCTTCCTGTGCCATCCCTCTGTTGCCAGCCCTGTGCTGGTGAAGAAAAGACTCAGGGACACACCACAGTCATCTGGGTCCCCTCTGCAGTCCTGTGCATTACTCAGTGCTGCCCCCTGCCTGACAGGTTGGGAGGACAGAGAACCAAGTCCCATGCTGCTGTCAGGCTTGGCCGGGGCTCTGCGTGTCCTCGGCAGTTGCAGATCATCACAGTCTGTTTGATTTTAGAGGCGAAAAGGCTAGAGATGCTCAGGGCCTGACTTTCCCACCTGGCCAGTCTCTTGAAGTCTTCTGGCCCCTTTAAAGAATTGCATGAGACTGTGATGTAAATCTCACCTTTTGGTGTTTTTTTGTTTTTGTTCTTTGAGACAGTTTTGTGATGTAGTTCAGGGTGGTCTTGAATTCACAGCAATCCTCCTGAATGCTGAGGCTACAGGCGTGTGCCACCATGCCTGGCTCCCAAACTTACCTTGTGAGAGCTCCTTGTTGAAAGCCAGTTTCTGGGAGAAGAGGGTTCCTGGGTGCTGGGTGAGCTTTGCCAACTAGGTCCCCAGTGGCCTCTGCTGCCACCTAGGCCAAGTGACTGTCCAGGTTTTCCTAGAACCACAGCTCAGACTGTTGGATCTGCCTTGTCGCAGGATGGCAGCCTTCAGTGTCCCTCGTGCAAAACCATCTATGGGGAGAAGACTGGCACCCAGCCCCGGGGAAAGATGGAGGTGTTCAGGTTCCAAGTGTCACTGCCTGGCCATGAGGACTGCGGGACGATCCTCATAGTTTACAACATTCCCCATGGCATCCAGGTAAGGGACGTGCTGCGCGAGGAGCCCACAGGGGCCTTGCCTAATCACCTCTGGCCTGACAGACCCTTGCTCAGAGAGACCTGCTCAGGAACCAGATCACACCAGCCCAAGATCACGGTGGCCTGGACAGAGCCCAGGGAACTGGAGTGAGGCTGAGTCACTGCCTTTCTCCTGGTCTCCTGCTGCCATGTGGCTCAGTCCAGAAACACTGCCCGTGAGGTTAGCGCTGCAGAGTGAAGGATGTGAGCTGTGTGTCGGCTTGGCCTGCACAGTAGAGGGTGGAGTGCTAGGCCCGTCTTAGCCCACCCATCCCCCTATCATCCAGTTTGTATTCAAAGGACCACCTTTCCAGCCACTTCTTAGAGGCCCATTCAGCCTGTGAAGTGTGTGGGGGGTGACAGGAAGGTCGATAGCCCAGTGCCCGGAGGGTCCACCCCGGCCCTGGTGTCACCTGGGAAAGAGAAGGCTGCAGGCAGGGTCACACAGCAGCGGATCCGTGCAGGTCTTGGGGGAGTAGGGATGGGTGGGAGGCCCTCCTCACTTGGGGCCTTAGGGAACAGCTCTGTCTGTACCCTGAGTGCAGAAGCTGACTCAGCCAGGAAGGCCTGGGCCAGCTCTGTAGCTCTGCACGTCAGCCTCTGCAGCAGCCCTCCCATCCTGTGTTCCTCCTACAGGGCCCTGAACACCCCAACCCAGGGAAGCCTTTCACTGCCAGAGGGTTTCCCCGCCAATGCTACCTCCCTGACAACGCCCAAGGCCGCAAGGTAAAGGCTCCCCAGCCACGCGTGTACCTCAGTTCACCTTCTAGTGCCAGGAACGGAGACCTGAGGAAAAGGGTGTAACGCCCTGAGGACCAGGGAGCAATGGCCTGGCTTCACGAGATTCAGAGAAAGTAGAGGCCCGGCTCCCTGCTCTTCAGAATCCAGGTATTGAGAAGCCGCAGGAGTACTGGGGACCCTCGTGGTGGAGCTGTCCTGGCTGCCTGAGACCCCATAGGGTGGGGGACAGCAGTGGAGGCAGAGTTGGGTTCCAGCAGGGCAGGTGGCAGGCTGTTCGTCCAAGATGATTTGTCTGCCTGGGCTCTGTCCAGAGTGGCTGTGTAAGTGGCAGTGTGGCTACTGAGATGAGGCAGGGCAGGCTGGTCCTGGCCAAGGCTTAGGTGAGACGCTGTGGTGCTGTTGGGTCTGCGGCTGGAGTTCTGGGGATCCCCAGACAGTGCTCAGCATGGGGCGAGCCGGCCTCAGAGGGAGTGGGTGGAGGGGCGACCCAGTGCTTCTTCCCTAGCCCTCCTCTCAGTGCTCCCACGTACCCCTCCCCTGCCTTTCCACCTTCCCTCCCCGCAGGTCCTGGAGCTCCTGAAGGTGGCCTGGAAGAGGCGACTCATCTTTACCATCGGGACATCCAGCACCACGGGCGAGACGGACACAGTGGTGTGGAACGAGATCCACCACAAGACAGAGATGGACCGCAATGTGACAGGCCACGGCTACCCTGACCCCAACTACCTGCAGAACGTGCTGGCCGAGCTGGCCGCGCAGGGGGTGACCGAGGACTGCCTGGAACAGCAGTGACCCACAGTTCCCCCCAGGCCTGCCTCTGATGGCCCCGGCCCCACGGCTGGCCCTGGCAGGAAGGTGCCTTTCCTGACACAGTTCGAGGGGCAGCTCCCAAAGCCAGCTCTGCCCGCCCTTCCCACTCCCCTCAGGAAGGGTCTGCAAGGGCAAGGGTCTGCACTGGGCAGCCCTGGGAGCTGGACTTGAGGGGCTTACGATGCAGCTACCTCATGCAGGGACAGCCGTGTCCTCGAGGCTGCTCTGGGCCCCAGCACCAGGCCTGGTGGGAGAGGGACTGGTCCTTCCCAGCCAGGCAGGCACAGGCCCTGGGTCTGCTTCTCATACCTCACATTTCGTTTGCAATAAAGGCCCTTTAGCTGGAGTGTGCAGGCCTGGTGTGTGCTTCAGTGGACAGTGAGCGTGTGTGCACACCTGTGTGAGGTCTGTTCCGAGCACAGGTGCCTCACATGCACCACCCACCTGGTGAGGGTAGCTTCTTCCCTGGCCCACACATGTCCTCACCCCCTGTGTGTGGAACTGGCTATCTCCTCAGGTGTTACATGGAATAGCCTGTCACCACCGACACTGAAAATCAGGATACAGAAAATACGTGCAAATCACATACCTGTTGATATCCACAACAACTCAGAATTCAACAACAAAACAAAACCAAAAAAATTAATCACATACCTGTAATCTCAGTAAGAGGGTCACTGCAAGTTTTGAGGCCAACGTTGGCTGCCTCTAGAGTGAGACCTTATCTCACAAAAAGGAAAAATCCCCAGTAACCACATACTACACCCATTACCAGTCAGTACCATACACCACAATGCCAGGCGTAGTGGCTCGAGCCTATAATCCCAGCACTTGGGAGGCAGGGACAGGAGGATTGCTGTGAGTTCAGGGCTTGCCTGGACTATATAGTGAGCTCAGGGCCAGCCTGAACTACAAAGTGAGACCCTGTCTCCGAAAAAATCTAAAAAATGACTGGGGAGGTAAGTCAATACAAAGGCCCTGGGTTCAATTTCCAGCATGTGGGAGGGTGGACAGGACCCGAGGTGCATCTCTGAGGTACAGCACTTGACCAGGGTTCGGTCTCCACTTCCAAAAAAGACTAGGAACAACGGACTTGACATCTCTGTAGACAAACACATGAAAAGATGTTTAATGTCATTCAAGAAATGCAAGTCAAAACCACAAGGTAGAATAAGCAGCCTCAGGGCTGGGGATTTAGCTCAGTGGTTCTGGCGCCTGCCTTGCAAACACAAGGTCCAAGTTTTATCCCTAGTAACCACTCACCACAATGCTGGTAGTGGTGGTTCACACCTGTAATTCCAGCACTCTCGAGGCAGAGGCAGGAGGATTGCTGTGAATCAAAGGCTAGCCATGCCAGTGTGCTGCCTCATGATCCAGCAGTCAGTGGAAAGACCTAGACTCCATGGGATGAATCCATAAAACTGCTGTGTGGTGGAGTATTACTCAGCCTTGAAAAAGAAGAAAGTGCTGCTGTAGGCTGCTAAGTGCTGAAAGATGCCAGGTGCAGACAGCACAGGCGTTATGAGCCTGGGACTGTGAGACCCTTCACTGAATCCACGAGGCAGAAAGCAGCCTGGCTAAGGGAAGGCGTGGTGTTTGCTCTCAGGGTGATGAAAAAGCTCTGGAATGAGCCCAGCACAGGCCTGGGAGTCTGAGAAATCACAGATGGGGTTTGCAGTGTGACTTACAGCTGAAGAATATTGAGGGTGTGGCCCAAGGGGCCGGCAGGTGGGGGACCTGTCTGAAGCTCTGCTGAGGACGGAAAGAGGCAGGGCCTGGGTGGCCCCCATGCAGGGCCCTGGGGCGGGGCAGGCAGGTTGGGGTGGGCGTTGGGGTGGGCGTTGGGGTGGGCCCGCCCTCTGCCCCCCCATCCTGGGGGTGGAAACCTTCTCTGGAGTTAAGCTCCAGGTACCCGGGGTGCAGGAATCCCAGGCATGCAGCTGGAGCTCAGGTTTTCAAACCAGGGCCTCCTCCCCTGCCCAGGATCTGGGTGGGGCCCCACCCAGATGAGTGGGGTGGCCTGGCCATCGTCCAGGGCCCTCTCCTTCAGACCTGGCAGTGGCCTGCCCACACCAGATCCCACCCAGCCCCCTCGGTGCTGGGCTGGGCCATGGGGAGCGTGGGGTGTTTGTGCGTGTACAGGTCTTTCCGGCCCTCCCTGACAGCCTGACGAACCAGCTCCTCTGACCCAGGGGCTGGGGCGGGGTGTGCCCGGAGGCAGCCAGACCAGCCCAGGCTTCAGGTACTCAGCCTGCAGCGGCCATGGGGCTCCCCCGAAGGCACCCTTGCCCTGGGCTGTTGCTCCTATGGGTGCTGCTGTGGCTGCAGCCCAGCTGGTGCCTGGGTGAGTTGGGGTTCCTGGTGCAGATTGGGCCCTGAATCGAAATAGGCAGTCCCAGGGGAAAGGGGCCCCCAAGGCCCTCATGCTGACCTCTGCTGCTCACCCTTGTTCCCCATGGCCAGAGCTGGTCCCCTACGCGCCGCAGATCACAGCCTGGGACCTGGAAGGGAGGGTCACAGCCACCACGTTCTCTCTGGAGCAGCCTCGCTGTGTCTTTGATGGGCGTTCCTGGGCCAACGACACCATCTGGCTGGTGGTGGCCTTCAGCAACGGTGTGTGGTGTGGTCCTGGGGACTGGGGTAGGGGGCAAGGGCCCAAGGTGAGCCCCTCACCAGCACCTGCAGTTGTGGGGTACCAGCTGGGGAGACCCTGGAGAGTGGGAATGGACGAGGATGAGGGCTTTATCCTGGGGGACTCCGTGGGGCTGGCCAAGCCAGCTGTTTCTGTACTCCAGGCATTAGGGCTGAAGGCTGTAACCAAGGGTGCCCACGGCTGGTGACTAGAACCTGCTGGTCACCAGACCAAGGCCTGGCTCTCTTGTCACCCTATCTGTCCATCCCACTGTCCTGCAGCCTCCAGGGATTTCCAGAACCCACAGACTTTGGCCGAAATCCCTACCTCCCCACAGCTGCTGACCGATGGCTACTACATGACGCTGCCTTTGTCCCCAGACCAGCTGCCCTGTGAGGACCCTCAGAGTGGCAGTGCAGGCATCCCATTGCTGCGAGTGGGCAATGACTTCAGCTGCCAACATCAGCCCTACTGCAATGCTCCCCTCGCCAGCCCAGGGCCCTACAGGTGTGTGGTCCCACTTGCCCCACCCCCACCCTGGGGTTGGGCCGTGCTGGAGGGGCAGCCCCAGCCAGGGCAGTCACAAAGAGGTCCCTCCACTATCTCCTTAGGGTGGGCTTTGGGTGAATGGGAGGGGACAGCTGCGGTGATGGGACCACTGCTGATCGGGTCTGATGGCTCCCTCGCTGATTCTAGAGATCAAACTCAGGCCCTTAGAGATGAGCTATATCGCTAGCCCTTTTTATTTTATTTATTTATATTTTTATTTATTTATTTTTATTTTTTATTTCTATTTATTTTATTTTATTTATTTTTATTTATTTATATTTTTTATTTTTTAAGACAGCATCTTGCTAAGTTGTCCAGGCTGGGCTCAAATTTGCAATCCTTGCCTCAGTCCATTGTTGCCAGAGTACTGGGATTCTAGGCATTCACTACTTACTGCACTCTGCTTCCTACCCCCTTTTACAGATAAAGAAACTGAGGTATAGACTGCCAAATGGTTTGCAGAGGCTGGGGTGGGACTGGGACAGGACAGCAGGTGTCTCCTTGGTGAGCTGCCCAGTCAGGAGAGGCCAGCAGTGGGGAAGGCAGAGACTGCAAGGCTGGAACTAGACCACACCCACCCAGCCCCCTCTGCCCTCTCACCCATCCATCTGGCACTCCACGCCCACAGCCACACCCCTGCAGACCTCCAACCTCACCTCTTGCACCCATTCCCAGCAGCCAGCTATGCCAGCCTGCTGGGCCCCATGCTGCACACATTCCAGAGCCCCCACTGCTCACAGATATTGTACTGTCTGGGCTCTTTTGCTCTGCTTTGCTACCCAGGGCCTGACCACACCCCTCGCCTCTGAGCCTTTTCAGGGGTTCCTGTTTATAGGCCTTCACTCGGCTCCACAGGCCAGTATTTCAGCCCTCCAGGGGGCCAGGAACACCCAGGCCTGGCACCCTGCCAAGGTGCCCGCCATGGCCTGGCCCAGACAGCTGTCTGCAAAGCAGCTGCCCAGATGAATAGAGGCTGCCAGTGTGGCCGTGCAACCCAAGAGGCCTCCTTGGGTTCCACAGCCCCACCAGGCCTGGGGCACGCTGCCCAAGGCAGGCAGTGACTCAGTCTCAGCCCTGCTCCCCCACTGCCTTCTGTCCCCAGTGTGAAGTTCCTCCTGATGGACGTCAGTGGCTCTCCTAAGGCTGAGACCAAGTGGTCAGACCCCATTACTCTCCGCCAAGGTAGTGCTGGGGTTGGGGCACTCACCCTGCAGGGCCTGGCTCATGCCCCTTGGCATGGACACCGTTCAGGCATTTGCCAACCCTTGGGTTTCCAGTCCCCAGCCCTGTCATGGGCAGAAAGAGTCTCCCGTTCTTATGGGTTCAGGGGTGGGGGGCATGTCATCTGATGCCGTAAATCTAGGCTCCAGGGGTGACATGGTCAGTCTTGAGGTCTGTAGCTTCTCTGGCACTGCGTGTCGTGCAGCGGTGGGCCGTGGGTGGGAATGGGCTAGATAGAACAGGAGCCCTTAAACCCCACATCCTTGCACCAGTACCGGTGTGTAGCCTGTTAGAACCTGGAGGAGGTGGTGGAAAGCGAAGCTTCACTTGTTCCCACCTCACATCACTGCCTGAGCTCTGCCTCTCGTCAGCATAGCTGGGAGTTAGCTAGCGGCGCCTGCTGTGAACTGCGCATGCGTGGCATTTAGTGTTTGCACTACTTATGAGAATCTAATGTCATACTAAGAGAAATAAGGTGCATAATAAATACAATACAGTTAAATCATCCACAAACCATCTCCAGCACCCAATCCCCCATCCTGGGGAAATCGTTTTTCCATGAAATTGGTCCCTGGTGTCCAAAATGTTGAGGACCACTGTTGTAGTTGAGAGGGGGCTGACTGAGATGGACAGGGGTGGGCTAAAGAGGCGTCTGTGCCCACAGGACAGCCAAGCCAGGCAGCCTGAGTGTGGATGGGGAGGGCGGGAAGGGACAGCCAGCCTGGAGAGGAGAGGCCACCTCTGAGCAGCCTGCGTACACAGGGAAGAACCCGGGCTCCATCGACACATGGCCGGGGCGGCGGACCGGCTGCATGATCGTCATCACCTCCATTCTCTCGTCTCTGGCTGGCCTCCTGCTCCTGGCTTTCCTGGCAGCCTCCACAGTGCGCTTGTGAGTGGTAACACCCGTGGGCCCCTCCCCCGTCACTGTCCCTGGGGCTGGGAGCCTCCCCTTAACATGGTTCTCAGCTGGATGAGGCCTCTTCCCACGTGGGAGGTGGGGAGGTGATCAGGGGTCAGGAGCGGCCTCTCACTGGGCCCTGTCTTCACTGTGTCCTTCTCAGGCTCTTCTCCTGGGCCTTAGCTCTTCCCCATGACCCTGGGGACGTGGGGAAACTGGCCCGGGGGCAGTCCTCAAGGTCGCACCTGGGTGTGAGCAGAGGGTACATGACGAGCATACTGGGCAGGGGGAACAAGCCCAGACTTGGCAGCTTCTGCCAGCCAGGGACACAGCAATGCCCTTCTTCCTTTCCTGTCCAGCTCTAGCCTGTGGTGGCCTGAGGAGGTGCCCGAGCAACTTCGGATCGGCTCCTTCATGGGGAAGCGCTACATGACCCACCACATCCCGCCCAGTGAGGCCGCCACTCTGCCTGTGGGGTGCGAGCCAGGCATGGATCCCCTCCCTAGCCTCAGCCCTTAGCCTGGCCTCTGGGCCCCAGGCATTTCCCCAGGGTACCCCAACTGCCTGAATCCACTCCAGTTGTCCCCACTGGTCAGGCTTCCAGTCCAACCCCACCCCAGCCCCACCCCTATCCTGCTTGTCCTCCTGGGGTGAGTCAGGAAGCAGATGGACTGGCCTCCCTGACTGGGAACTTAGATCACAGGGAGGAAACTGAAATGACCCCTTGATTGTTTTCCCCACCTGTGCTTTTGGGGTGCCTCACAGAGACGCCCACTCACTCACTACCAGGCATGCACTGCAGATGGACTGGATTCACCCTGCTCGGCCTGGGCAGGGCATTGGGCTGGACTCATCCTGGGGCCTACGAGGCCTGACTCCCTTCATCGCATTGAGGGCTGGGCCTCAGACGCAGATTTTAGGTGTCTCTGGTCGGACAGTGTAGACAGATGTAACCATTCAATTACAGGCTCCAGCTACCACCTCCAAGCCCCCTGCACACCGCTCACATTCATCCTCTCACTTGCACCTCTCTTGAGCTCCTGCTGTATGCCAAGCACAGTATTAGGCGTGGGGGCTGGGGCAGAGCTGATCCTGACCTGGGGCCTTCTTGCTCTAGATCTCAGGCAATCACCTGTCCAAACGTGACCTCCAGGTTATGGGCCTGTCACACCTTCAGAGTGTCACTTGCTTTCTGGCCCATCCCCATCCCCTACCTCCCAGTCAGTTGCCACAGGTCTCACTGCAGACCCCAAGCCTCTGCTGTCTTCAAGGCCAGTAGCTCCTGCATTGTCACTCGGGGGCGCCAGGGCACCTTAGCTAGACTGCTTGCAGGGCCAGGTCCATCGCAGGCAGGCACATGCTTGCTCCTGCCTAGAGCCCCTCCCTCTGCCTCTGTGCTGAGGACCTACTGTGCTTCCTTCAATCCACACAGCTGCAGTGATTTCCTGGACAGAGAAACAGGGTGGGAAAGACTCATGTGCGTGCTCTGTCCAGTCAACCACCTGTGGGCCACCTTGCTTTCCTTCTTCAGAGGTGAATAAATGTGGTATGCTCCTCTGTGCTGCAGTCCTGTGGCCCTGGGCTGCCCTGAGCCTGCCCCTAGATTGCCTTCCCTGCTGGCACTTTGGGGTGGCCCTTCTCCTTGGCCACAGAAGAAATCCCCTCCCAAGTTTTAGGGCCAGGCAGCAGCACAGTGTGCAGTGAGTGCGAATTCCTCCAGGCATCTGCTTCAGGGGAAAGTCAGCTCCTCTGTCCTAGCGGCACCTCCGCCCTAGCAGACATCAGGCCCAGAAGCCACAGGAGTCAGCTAGTTTGCGTCCTTTTACTGAAGGGCTGGACCTTGAGAGCCTGGTGGGAAGTTCCAGCAGGGAAGTACTGCTGCTCCTACACCGTTGACTGAGGAAACGGTCCTCCTTTGTGAGGGGTGGCGATCCACTTTGAGCCTGTGCTGCTTCAGGTGGGATGCACGTGGAGCGGTGAAGAGGCAGGGCACACCCGCCTCACCAGAACCATGGCGACCCATGGGGTGACAAATGTCACAGCCAGATCACCCTCATGTCCTGGGCCTGGGGGTTGGGAGAGGGTTGGATGGCAAAGCCCATCCCTCACTGAACTGGCTCTGCCATAGTATTACAGGTAGAAAAGCTAGTTAAGACATGTAGGCAGATAGACAGGACCAGGCCTCAAAAAGCTTGCAAGAAAGGACCTTTACCAAAGGTCGGTGCCATCGAAGGAGAAAACGACCCCTTCCTGACAGCAGTGACTGATAGGCCTCGATCTCTTTCTGGTTAAAGGGTTAAGATCTTGATCCACCCTCCCCAGCAAGGCAGTGATTGCAAACTCCCCCCAGGGGTGAGGGGCCAGGACCTTAACCCACCTCGCCAGAAAGTCTCCTGACTAAAAACCCTGTATACTTGCTATGTGACTTGACTCCTCTTTAGACCTCACCTAGTCAGTATTGCCTAAGCAGCTACACTTGTAATCCTATTGGTTGATCATGGTTTTCTCCATTTTATGATTTTTCATTGTACCAATATTACCTAAGTGACTGTACTTGCAGTATTACTGGTTGACTGTAATTTTGTCCCACCTTAAGCCCGCCTCTCCTCGTGGCTTTGCTCCATAAAAGCCCCCTGAAAAGTGAGGTGGGTGGGCCCCTTGTTTGAGTCCCCCTTCTGCCCCTCTTAGGCAGAAGCATTCTGTCTCAATAAAATTTCCCTACTCTTAACCTCTGCCATTCCTAAAATTCATTCTTTGATTTTGGAGAACACCAACTTGCATTCCAGGTATCTAACAAGTGGGGAGCTACATTGTTCCCCATGTATCCAGGGGAAGGAAGACAGAGGTGTTTGCAAAGAGGTAAGCAGATCCTCCCAGCACCCGAGGGTCAGCTTGGAGCTGAGGATCACAGACTGGGCACCCCGGGTCCCCTGTGATTGTTTTCTGTCAGCCTCAGCGGGTCCAGGGGGGGCCCAGCCTTGTTTCAGCAGGGAGCCTGCAGCGTCCCCCCTCCTGAACGGCCTCCTCAAGCTCAGTGGCAACACTAGGGAGCCATGACTGAATCATAGCCTGGGGGCGCCTGGAGAGGGAGTTTGCTGACCCCTACTGAGGGTCAAAGGGGGCTCCCGGGGGTGACTTCTAAGCAGTCTGGAAGGGCATCAGGAGGTCAGGGGAAGGACAGTGGAGGAGCAGTGGTCAGAGACCAGGTGTAAACCGCCCCAGCCCACACTGGCACAGGCCTGAATGGAGCAGACTGGGGGCTGAAGAGGAAGGGAGCGGCTGCGGGAACCGGGAGGCCACATGTGCGTCTGTCCTTCTTTCCTCCCCCACCCCCCTTTCCTAACTTCCTTCTGGGCGGCACAGAGGCCTGCATGGCGAAGCACCTTCCCCTTCAGTGAGTGGAGTAGTGCGCTGAGGACACGCCCTGCGATCCACTGTCCCATGAATGAGCGGCTCAGCAGCTCAACACTTAAAAACAAGTTCATTGTGAACACGGACAAGCAGGAGGCTGGCAAGGTGGTGACTCATGGGGCTTGAATCAGGAAGACAAAGCAGCTGGGAATAGGCCTGGACCTCACACTCCCTCTCCTGCCTGCTCTGACCCATCCACGCCTCCTCATCACACGCAGTCCCAGGCAGCCACGCTGCCCTCACTGGACTCTTACTTCCATTCCTGGCCCCACACCCATTTTCCTCCGGAGCCCAGAGGGCCCCAATAGGAATCCTGACCCCATCATATCTCTGCTTACAACTTTCAAGGGTTCTGTGCCATAGGTGCAGAACCCAGACTCTCCATCTGGGTTGCAAGGTCTCGTGATCTACTCCTTCTTCCCTGTATTCCAGCCCCAGACCCACAGTTAGTCTCTCCGACCACAGGCCCTTTGCATATGCTCCCCCTTCTAGACAACGCTCCTCCTCTTGGCGCTGCGTCCTGTGATTCACTCATCTCCTGTGACCCTCAGCTATCCTAAGGCCCTGCACTTTTCCTTTGCAGTGTAACTGTTTTTCTGAAGACTGACATTTAAACCTGAGCCCAGAGCCTCATCATGCTAAGCACACACTCTGCCTCTGAGCTAGCTGCTGCCCTGGCCTCTGCAAGGTGAACTTTTGCATCTCCTCAACTAGACTGAAAAGTTCAAAAGGGCAAAGACTGACTCGTCCACAGGGTGCCTGAGTCTGCACAGGGCCAGCCCTCAGCAGATATACTGCTTTCTGGCTGGTCCCCCCGGAGTGTAATTTAGGAGGAAGAGGCGGCAGCAGCCCCACCCTCCTCTGTCCTTGGCTTTACCACTCACACCCGCTCCTTTCTGTTCTGGTATATTTCTCAGTCATTTGTAACCGGGTGGAGCTGCGTTCCAGTGTCCAGTCTTGTGCTGTTGGTTTTGACAGGACGACTATGAAGCAGACACAACCTCAGGCCCCCAGGAATCCCCAGGCCGAGTGGGGATTCTCAGCTGCAAACATTGAGAACAACTCCATGGCTAGATTTTAAGGAGACTGGGGACCTCAGAGAGCTGAGGTTGCAGCCCACTCCTGGGACCTCAGCTTGGAGCAAGGCTGCATGGCCTGAGTCCCAGGCGATGCTGGCCCTGACACCTCTGGAAGCTGGGCATACTGTCTTCTGGACCCTCCAGCGGTCAGTCTCTGGTCTGTGTTAGACATCTTTGTGTGGCTATAACAAAATAACTGAGGAGTCAACACGCAGAACTTCCTCAGGCTCACGGCCCGGGAGGTACAGGCCATGGTCCGTCAATCTCATTGCTTTTCGCCTTTGTGACACGGCAGATCACAGTAGGAGCTTGTGCAGAGCGGAGCTGCTCACACACAAGCCAGGACGCAGAGCAGGAGGAAGGGCACGGGCATCGTGTTACATGCCAGTAATCCTAGCACTCCAGAGGCTGAGGCAGGAGGATCACAACTTCAAGGCCAACCTGGGCAACTTGAGACTCAGCAAGAACCTGTCTCAAAACAAAAGCCCACGGGCCGGGGATATAGCTCAGTGGTTCCGGCGCCTGTCTTGCAAGCCCAAGGACCTGGGTTCGATCCCCGGTAACCACATAATAATACTGGGCGTCGAGACTCACCCCAGCAGCAACCAGTACCACATACCACAGTGCCAGGCGTGGTGGCTCACGCCTGTAATCCCAGCACTCAGAAGGCAGAGGCAGAAGGATTGCTGTGATGTGAGTTTGAGGCTGAGCTCAGGGCCAGCCTGAACTACAAAGCAAGACCCTGTCTCAAAAAAAAAAAGCCCAGGAGACAAAGGCCCTGGGTTCAATCCCTAATACCATCAAAAGTGGGGGAGTGGACTGAAGCCCCACAATCCTGGTCAAGGGTGTCTCCCCTAGTGACCTCACGACTCCCACTAGCTCCAACTCCTGAAAGTTCGACCACTTCCCAGTATGGCCACCCTGGGGACCAAGCCCTGTTCACCATCTGGACTGCAGCAGTCTGTCTCACTCACAGTGACTGGAGGGCATCTGGCTGCAAGGGAGGCTGGGAAGTTGTGCATGCTGGCAGCTGTCCCGGAAAGTCTCAGTCAGGCCCACGGTTGTTGCAGAGCTGGGTTCAGACTTGTGATCCTCCTGCTTCAGCCTCCCAGAGTGCTGAGATTACAGGCATGTGCCACCATGTCTGGCTCTATCAGATGCTTTTTTTTACTTCAAAGGGTAAAACTGTCACTTTGACCATGTATTGCTGTACCCTCAGAACTCCAGTCCCTCCTCAGGCTTGGGGACACAGGTTACTTTGCGGAGCTCATGGGACAGAGCTGGATGGTACAGTGGCCCCGACAACCCACCTGACTGTCTCCCTGGAGCCCCAGCTGTCCCTGCCTGTAGCAGCCTGGAAGCCCCAGCCTCAGGAGAATGCAGGTGATACACCTTCTGTAGGGCACAGCAGGAGCCAGGGGCAGGAGAACCTCTGTTCACTCTGTACCCCAGCCCCAGGATCCGCGATGCAGGCCAGGGATCCGGTGCCTGTTCCTGCTCTAAGGGGGCAGGGAGGCTCGCCCTCACTTACAGGCTAAGCCAGGTCCCCTCCAGATTTCCGCGCTGCACCTGGCTGTGACTGTGTACAGGGATGAAGCCTTAGGAGAGGTAAAAGAGTTAAAATGCACGCCTGGCTGCCTGTTGTCCTTAGAAGAGATCAGGACACTGGGACCCCAGGACACACGTGCCCAGGGGAAAGACAGGGTGGCCCAGGAGAACCCAGCACCTCCACCGGGGACTTGCAGCGTCCAGAATGCAGAGTACACACTGCCTGGTGTTTCAGCCGTCCAGTCTGCAGCATTTTGTTTTGTGATCAACACAAGCTTCGTTATGGTGCCTGAGATCCAAGGTATCCACAGAGGTGGGTGAGCACAGAGTGGGTGCTGGCATTGGTGACTGCGTTTACCTGGCAGCCAACAGGTAAAGAAGAGGAAAGTGTTTTTTTCAGGCAGAAGGAACCGAAAACAAAGGTCTGGAGCCAGACACGGCCTTGGTGGGTAGACTTGCGCCTGCCCACTCCCTGCCGCTGGCACTGGGCTGCTCCTGCTGCTCCCGGCACTAGGCAGCCAGTACTTCCCCAAGAGCTAGAGAAGCTGGAGTCTCTGCAGCCTGCCTGGCCTTGCGCCACCCTTTCCAGCCCCTGCTTGTCTCAGCTGGATGTCCAGAGTTCAGTCAACCAGACAGGATCAGCCCTGCCCATCTCCCTGGCCACAGTTTCTCCTCTGTCAGTAAAAGGAGCATTCAACCCAGAAGGTCTTTCTAATCCTTTTCTGCTCAAACCCCACTCCCTCTGGGTGAGGAATTAGTTCCTACTGCAAAGAATGCGTTGCCCTTGACAACCATTCTTCTCCCTGGCTGCTCCCCCTCAGGGACTGAGGGGAATGCCCCATGAATCATCTGCCCCTCTCATTTCTTCTCCAGCCCCCTCCCAGTCCCCTAGAGGATGTGGAAGTGGACCAAGATCCCCAAGAGTGTTTCCGGGGGGGCCGGGGATTTAGCTCAGTGGTTCCAGCGCCTGTCTTGCAAGCACAAGGACCCGGGTTCATTCCCTGGAAACCATATACAGTACTGGGCATGGAGACTCATGCCCAGCAGCAATCAGTACCACATACCACAGTGCGGGGCATGGTGGCTCATGCCTCTAATCCCAGCACTCGGGAGGCAGAGGCAGGAGGATTGCTGTGATGTGAGTTGGAGGCTGAGCTCAGGGCCAGCCTGAACTCCAAAGCGAGACCCTGTCTCAAAAAACTAGAAAAAAAAAAAAAAAGCGTTTCCGGGACCCTCGGGGTTCAGCTTCACTGTGCCAGCCTGTGTGTGGCTCAGCCTGGAATCCCTGGTGTCCAGGTAGAGGACGAGGGGTGGAAATGGCTGACCCTTCTGAGTGCTTCTTCTTCCTCAAAGAGCTGGGGGGGCGGGGCCGGAGGGGGCCTAGCTTAGGGAGCCTAGTGCAGACTTGGGGCGCTGTGACCTGGGAGGCACTGGCCCAGCCCAGGGCAGGTCTTCCCGGGGGCTTTCTGGATAAGCTGAAGACTGGGTTGGAGGGGTTGGAAGGTAGGGATCAGGCATCACTGTGGAGGGGCTCAGTCCTCTGGAGCAGGGGTGGGGGTGGGGGTAGGAACAAGAGGGTAACGTGGTGTCTCAGCCGCTTTCATGTTGCTGGGACAAAATACCCAACACCCACAACTTAAAAGGAGGACAGACTCACTTTGTTTCCCAGTTTGGGAAGCTTCAGTCCGCGCCTGGCTGACCCGGACCAGAAATGGCGGGGTAGAGGGCTCTGAGCAGAGAAAGCTGCTCACGCTCCCATCATGGCGACTAGGAAGCAGAGAGAAGGGAGGGGCCGGAGGAAGATTCACCCTCCAGGCCACACCCCCGTGACCTCCTCCTCCACTCAGGCCCCACCTCTACCGGCACCTTCAGCTGTGGACTTTGTTGCGGGGGTGGAGGGGGGGAAGCGCTGATGAGTAGTGTCCCCGTGATCCAACCATTTTCCAAAGCCACACTTCTGAACACTGGAGACTCTGGGGGGCATTTCTGGTCTAAACCATAACTCAGGAGAGGTGGCCTGGGACACGAAGCAGGAAGGCCCAGAGCTACAAGGGACTGAGGGGTGCTTCCAGGCAGGGTGGAGCAGGTTAAGGCTAAGAAAGTACAGTGAGTGGCCGGGAGAACGAGCCTGGGTTTGGTGTGAGGCAGGTCTGCTGGGGTGGCTGCTAGGACCTGGCTTCCCTCTGGCCTTGGATAAACTGTAATAGCCAGCAGCATTCCTGTCCCAGGCTTCTGTGCGGAGACCTTCAGAACCTCACAGTAGCTTCTGCAACTTTGAGTCATGGAGCCCTTGTTTCAAGCTAGGATTACTTTACTATGTATGCCAGAATGGAAAGTGAACTTAGACAGGGTCTTTGCCACCACCACCCTTGCCTGTCACCTGGGCTGGTGCAGGAGCACCTTTGCCCACCCCGGAAACCTACCACCATAAGAGGCTCCTTCCTCAGTGCACTCGGTGGCTTGTTCCAAGGATGGGTAGCACCCCCATCCATGCACACGGCACCTCCTACCAGAAGTGGAATCCCCTCTCGGCCCCTTGGCTGGATGGAGGCTTGCTGTGGCCATTGAGTGACATTTCTCTCCTCTTGGGATTCTTTAGGCCAGGCAAGGAAATTTAGACTAAAGGTGGAACATGAATGACAGAGAGAGAGAGAGAGAGAGACCCATTCAGCACCTTTGCTGCGCAGCCATCCCAAACATGTCCGCAGAGCTGAGCTCACTGCTGAACCTTCCCCAGGAGCTGCCCTGACTCTGTGCAGAGCCAAAGAACCACCAGCTGAACCCCATCCGCCTCCAGAATCAGAAACAGCTGATCAGAAAAAAATTGTTTAAGGGTCAGCGTTTGGGGGGATTTGCTTTGGGCCTTTGCACCTGTCTGTTCAGTCTCAGGATGCTCCGTGCTTCTCTCTTCTTGTTCATCTGGGACCCACTCATGGCACCTTTCAGGGTTCCAGGATTCCCTGCTTAAGAAACCTCCACGTGGATGACTCACCTCTAGGACCTGCTCGTGTTTCCTTGGAGCCTCTGTGTTTTAGTTTAGACCTGGGGTGTCCCCCCCACAAAGCCCCCTGTATTGGAAAGCAATTGGATTACGGGGCACTATACTGAATGTGCTAACCATGCAGTTAGGAGGTGGGAGCTCAGAGGTGGTCACTAGGGTGCAACTGTCATCCTCCCCGCTATTCCCTTCTCTCTCTCTCTTTTTTTTTTTTTTTAGGTTTTTTGAGACAGGTCTCGCTTTGTGGTTCAGGCTGGCCCTGAGCTCAGCCTCAAACTCACATCACAATCCTCCTGCCTCTGCCTCCCGAGTGCTGGGATTACAGGAGTGAGCCACCACGCCCAGCGCTGTGGTATGTGGTACTGGTTGCTGCTGAGTGTGAGTTTCCACAGCCAGTATTGTTATGTGGTTACCGGGGAATCGAACCCGGGTCCTTGCGCTTGCAAGACAGGCGCCAGAACCACTGAGCTAACTCCCCGGCCCCGCTATTCCCTTCTCTTGCCGCCTTCTGACCACCATGATGTGAGTAGCTTCTTTCCGCCAGACCTTTCCACCACGCTGTTCCTGGCTTAGGGCCAGCTAAGCACAGACCAAAACCTCTAAAACCCATGAGCTGGGATAAACCTCTCCCACTTTAAATTTCAGGGTCAGGTACTGAGTCTCAGTGATGAAGGAAGTGAGCAAGACACTGTGTCAGAGCCCGGGCTGTACCTCAGTGGTACTGTGCCTGGCTCACAGGCTCAAGGTCCTGAGTTCAGTCCTCAGTGCCACAAAAAAAAAGGACACATATCACTCCCTGCCATTTTCTCATTCCTGCATTTGTTTATGTAATGTCTGTCCCTCCCACCAAGGCTGTCCTGTCCACTAGGTGGCACAGGACACGAGCTCCACACTTGGGGCATAAATGGACAAAATTCTAGAAAACATGAGTGGACAAAATCCTCAGCCATTCCCAACTGGGGGATAGAGCTACTTGCCCACAGCCCATTTCCACAAGTGCTTTGGCACCTAGAAAATAGACTTTTAGTTGAGAGCAGTGTTTGCACACCTGTAATCTCAGCACTTTGGGAGGCTCAGGTGAGAGAATTACAAATTTGGGCTCAGCCTGGGCAACTTAGTGAAATGGTGAGAACTTATCGCAAAAAGGCGGGGGGTGGGTGGGATTAGCTTAGTGGTTCCAGCATCTGCCTGGCAAGTGCAAGGTCCTGAATTCGATCCCTGGTACCAAATACCACAATGCTGGGTGTGGAGGCTCGTGCCTATAATCCCAGGACTCAAGAGGCAGAGGCAGGAGGATTGCCATGAGTTCAAGGCTCACATGGGATACACAGTGAGTTCATGGTCAGTCTGAACTACAAAGTGAGACCCTGTCTCAAAAAAACTGAAAAAAGGGCCGGGGAGATAGTTCAGTGGTTCCGGTGCCTGTCTTGCAAGCGCAAGGACCCGGGTTCGATCCCCGGTAACCACATAACAATACTGGGCGTGGAGACTCACCCCAGCGGCAACCAATACCACATAATAGTGCCGGGCGTGGTGGCTCATGCCTGTAATCCCAGCACTCAGGAGGCAGAGGCAGGAGGATTGCTGTGATGTGAGTTTGAGGCTGAGCTCAGGGCCAGCCTGAACCACAAAGTGAGACCCTGTCTCAAAAAACGTTAAAAAAAAAAAAAAACTGAAAAAAAAAAAAAAAGAACATACATATGTGGAGATAGAGCTCAGTGCAAAGGTGCTAGGTTTGATCCTTAGTACTATAGAAAAACAGGCCAGGGATTTAGCTCATTGGTTCCAGCACTTCTCTTTTTTGTTTGTTTTTTAGTTTTTTAGGGTTTTTTTTGTTTTGTTTTGTTTTGTTTTTGAGACAGGGTCTCGCTTTATAATTCAGGCTGGTCCTGAACTCATTCTTGAACTCACAATCCTCTTGCCTCTGCCTCCCAAGTGCTGGGATTACAGGCTTGAGCCACCATGCCCACCATTATAGTGCATGGTACTGATTGCTGGTGGGCATGAGTCACTATTCCTGGTGTTATTGTATGTGGTTAAGGGATGGAAATCAGGGCTTTGCACTTACAAGGCAGGTTCCAGAACCACTGAGCTAAGTCCTTGACTCCTAGCGCCTGTTTTACAAGCTCACAGGCCCTGGTTCAATCCCTGGTGACCACATACAACAATGCCAGGTGTGGTGACTCATGCCCACCAGCAATCAGTACCACACACCACAATGCTGATAGTTTATGCCTGTAATCCCAGCAGTCTGGAGGCAGAGGCAGGAGGATTGCTGTGAGTTCCAGGGTTGCTTGGGCTACATAATAACCTCAGGGCCAGCCTGAACTACAAAGTGAAATTTTGTTTCACAAAACAAAACAAAAAACAAAAACCAGACCCTCAACATGCTGTGTGAGATTTCCCCCAAGAATGCCTTCCCCTGCTAAAAGAAAGCTTTGTGGTTCATGATTCCAGATGTATCTGCTGAAATGAGGCTTTGAAGGTGGCGGACGACCTGTCCTGAGATCTGTCCACACAGAGCCGAGAGCAGTTGAACCACCTTGGACTAAAGGTTTGGGCCCAGGGCAGAGGAATGAACTCTGAGGTCCTCCCCTTGCCCTCAGCACTCAGAAATCCCCAGCAGCATCTGGGGAGAGGCTCAGGGCCAAGCCAGAGAGGCCTCAAGGGGCTGGTCACCTGGCATCACCACCTGCCCAGACTCAGCCTGAGCCCCGGGCCAGGCCTCTCTGCTGCAGAGTATGGGAAGGGCCCATCGCCTCTCAGAGCATGGGCGTGGCAGTTGCCATGGAGCTGGGCCTGTGTTTGGAGACCTGGCACTGGCTGAGCCTTTGGGAAATTTTTCTGCTTGTCCTGTGTTGGGGAGACAGCTGGCTCATGAGTCACCCCAATGGTGCATGGCAAGGTGGGTGCCAGGAAACAGATGTTCCCCAGTGCCTGGTGTAGTCAGCCACTGGGGGCCCATTCCCCTTACCCAGGTTCCCCCTGGACCTGGGGTATGTGCATCTGTGGTGGGGGTGCTGCTCAGAAGCCCAGCCATTCTGTTGATCTGCCTGGTGCTGTGGGGAAGACAAGAGCCATGACACACAGTAGCAAAAGTCCATGGTGTCAGGCAGGACAGTAAATCCCATCACTCAGGAGACTGAGGCAGGAGTATCTCAGCAAGTCTGAGGCCAGCCTCCACTATATAATGTGTGGGAAACAAGGGAAAGGGACATAACTATAATTTTTTTTTTCTTTTTTTGAGACAGGGTCTCACTTTGTGGTTCAGGCTGGCCCTGAGCTCAGCCTCAAACTCACATCACAGCAATCCTCCTGCCTCTGCCTCCCGAGTGCTGGGATTACAGGCGCAAGCCACCACGCCTGGCGCTGTAGTATGTGGTGCTGGTTGCTGCTGGGCGTGAGTCTCCACACCCAGTATAGGTATGTGGTTACCGGGGATCGAACCCGGGTCCTTGCGCTTGCAAGACAGGCGCTGGAACCACTGAGCTAAATCCCCAGCCTAACATAACTATAATTTTTGTATTAAGTTCTAGTCTCCTGTGATTCGATGGCACATGGCAAAATAATTAATAATTAGGCAGAAATGAGACTTAGAGAAGTTGAGCTTGGGCCTGACCCATGCTACTCTGGACAGCAAGGACCCCAGACCCTAGCCTGCCACACCTTTTATTATCTACATTCCAAAAGACCCAGAAAGGCAGGGGGACACCAACAGTTGCTACCAGAGGTGAAGACCAGAGTTAAGTCCAAAGTCCATCTGCAGGCAAAAAGGCCTGGTCAATTTTGACGTTGCAGTTCCCAACAATAATGGGTTCAAGGCCAGCCTGATGCACACAGAAAGACTGTCTTACCATCACATTTTTTCTTTCCCCTCATTACACTCCATTTCTCTTTGAATATTTTCTATTTCACAATATCTATCATACATTCTAGAACTCATTTACATCTTCAGTTTCTCATACCGAGAAAAGATATGATATTTACACATCTGAGTTCTGTTTATTTCACTTATGAGTATGTCCTCAAGATACGTCTATTTGAGTATAAATGACTCAAACTTACCACTCTTAGAAAAACTCTGTTTTAAAAACAAAAAGTTACCAGGCTGACCATGGCAGCACACACCTATAATCCCAGCTACTTGATGGACCAGTTCAAGGCCAGCCTGGAAGTTTCGCAAGAATGACCCTGTCTCAAAGTAAAAATAATTAAATAGAGGGAGATTCAGTTCCGTGACAGAGGGCCTGCCTACCATGCATGAACCCTGGGTTCCACACTTACTACCACAAAAATACAAACAAAAAGAGCTATTGGTTACAACTGTGTGTGAGATGCTGGGCCTGGCACTGAGGATAAAGGCCAATTGTGGGGTTCTGAGGGGAGACTTCACAGAACAGTCTGGCCCTTGTCTAACACCAGGGGCAGTTGCTACCCTGCAGTTACCTTTCATTTAGTATTTTCACTGGCTTGCTACCCCTCCTTGTAATATTAATGTGTAGCCTAAACACAATAGGCCTATTTACTTTTTCCTGCAATACTGAGGATTGAACTAGGGCCCAGTGTTAGAAGAGCTGCAGTATTAAAAATATTATCCGCCATCTTCACCCTTCCCCATAGCTCCACCCCTAGTCATAGAGTTGCCCTTTCCCAGAACCCACATCAGCTAGAAGCAATCAGAACCGAGCTTCTTGCAAGGTGAGAACTTTGTAGCATCTGATAGGGGAAGGCTACCTTACCTCAGCCCTGACGTAAGAGCCCCTAATCCTGGGTCTGTATAAGATTACTCACTCTCCCCCTCTCTCTTTGTCTTCTCTTGCTATCATCTTTCCGTCTTTCTCTGTCTCTCTTTCCCATTTTTCCTCTCTTCTTTTGCTCCCGGCTTCCTGTCTCACTTCCATACAGAGGCCACCTGCTTCTCAATAAAAATCTCCTGGGGCCGGGGATTTAGCTCAGTGGTTCTGGCGCCTGTCTTGCAAGCGCAAGGACCCGGGTTTGATCCCCGGTTAACCACATACAGTACTGGGTGTGGAGACTCATGCCCAGCAGCAACCAGTACCACCTACCACAGTGCTGAGTGTGGTGTCTCACACCTGTAATCGCAGCACTCGGGAGGCAGAGGCAGGAGGATTGCTGTGATGTGAGTTTGAGGCTGAGCTCAGGGCCAGCCTGAACTACAAAGCGAGAATCTGTCTTAAAAAACCTAAAAAAAAAAAAAAAAAAAAAAAAAAATCTCCTGGCGGGTACCTGGTGTGTGGCGTGGTCTTGAGTGTGGGTGGGTTTCTTAACAGCCAGGGTGAACTATCTAATCACCCATCAGCAAGCCTGGCACTGCCATGCTCTGGGCCAGCACATCACCAGTTCCACAGGCCTAGAGTCTGTGCCTCTGTGTCCCTTGTTTATTCCTCTTGTCACCCAAGGTGTTTGGGAAAGGCCAGTCTCGGGGCTACACCTGGAGGGAGGGAACTTGGGAGCAGTGGGGAGCTCACAGACAAGAATTGCTAGGTCATGGGGAAATAGGGAGCCCTGGGTGTGGGGAGCCCTGCCCTGTGGCAGTTGCCAGCTTTCCATGTTCATGGTGAAATGGCCCCTTAGAGCCAATGCCAGCCTGAAGTCAGCCACCCACAGCTGGGAAAAGACACAGGCACAGCTGGCTCTCACGAACCCATCCTGCTTCCACGAGTCTCTGCACTTGACCACCAATCACTGTACCCTCAGACCTCCTCCCAAATACTTCTTCTTTCGGGTGCCCATCTGGGGACAATTATGACTCAAGTTGGGCCAGGAGAGTGGGCTGTGGTAGGCAGGGCAGTCTACCGACTCCACTGGCAATATCAAGTACCAAATATACATTTTTTTCTTTAGACAGAGTGTCCTAGATTGCCCAGGAACTATGATCCTCTTGCCTCAGCCCCCTGAGTGCTGGAATTATAGGCGTGTGCCACCATGCCCATCTCCCACATCCCATATCAAAACAGCTATGGAAATACAAACTCAAATGTTTGTCACAAATGCAATGAGAAGGTTAATGTCACTAGTGTGCTGGGAAATGCTAACTAAAATAAGAAGCCAGCTTACTCTCATTAGACTGAACAAATTCGAAAGCTGCCTGATAAGGGCTGTGAGGAAAAGTGAGCTCTGAGGTTGTTGCTACCAGGATGCAACCCAGGCCCACGTATGCCTAAGGAGGCATGTGTGGGGGCGCCCCCTGCAGGCTGGTTGTGGTATTGTGCCCTCCAAGACCACGGGGTCCAATACCACAAAAAAGTGTGTGTGTGTATGTGTGTGAGAGCACAGCTCCTGCCCCGCCCACTTCTGGGACCGGAAGAGAGGATGAGTGGATGAGCAAGAGCAGCTTCCGGAAGGAGAAATGGGAGCTAACATGTTCCCGAGCCTGTTTTCAACTGTCTTTCAAAGAAGGGGAGGGCATCGAGCGCGCGCGAGCGTGTGTGTGTGTGTGTGTGTGTGTGTGCGCGCGTGCACCTGCAGTTACACCCAGGGCAAATGCTCTGCCACTGAGCTCCGGCCCCAGCCCACAACACATACAGAGACACAGAGTAATATTAGACATGCATATGTCCAGTATTACTTTCAGCAGTTTCCCTCAAGTAAAAGAGGACAGTGTGTTCTGGAGTCACTGAGTGATGGGTAGGGACACTGCCTGTGGCCCACAGGCCACCCTGCCATCTCCACCAATGGGGCCTTTGATGAGAAGCCCAGGGACCTGAGGCAATGCCAGCTCTCTGACAGTGGTCAGGGCTGTGGTCCGATTGTTGTGTCTCCCTGAGATCCATAGGTTAAAACCTAATCCCTGACTTGGGAGGCTGAGGCAGGAGAATTGATGCAAATTCAAGGGAAGGCTGGCCTATGTAGTGACTTCAGAACTACATAGCAAAATCATGTCTCAAAAAAAATCCTAATCCCCAGCACTCTGGAGGCTGAGGCAGGAGGATCACAAGTTCAAACCCTATTTGAGCAATTTAGCAACTTAGTGAGACTGTCTTAAAATTTAAAAGAAAAAAATTAGAAATGATCTGGGGAGGTAGCTGAGGGCAAAGGGCCTGGGCTCAGTCCTCAGGACAGGAAAGCAAACAAACGAACTGGTAGCTCCCTGCTCCTTCCACAACATGGGGGTACAGCTAGACATCACCATCTCCAAGCCAGGAAGGGTGCTATTACCAGACACAGAATCTGCCACTGTCTTCATCTTGGACTTCTAGTATCCAGAGCTGCGGGAAGTGAAAGTCTATTGTTTATAACCACTCTGTTATTTTGTTTTAACTTTCCCAATGGACTGGGGCGTCAGCTACCCCTACCCCAGTGCCCAGGGAGGGTAGACAGTACCTGGCTAACTGGAAGGACCTGGTTGGCAACACTGAGAGAGAAGGGAGCTGTTGTGTTGGAGGAGCAAGGAAGCAGGCTGAGAAGGGTGGAAAGACTATGCAGAAGGTGATATCTGAACTGGGTTTTGAAGTAGGTAGAAGAGTTTGCTCATTGGGAAGGAAGAGATTCCAGGCAGGGGAAGAGCGCACTCACATTTTAAGACAGCCTTCTCTCATGCCCTCAGCTTCTTCCCCCCTGTCCTGGGCAGTGATTAAAGGAACTCTGGGGACCAGCTCAACCCCAAAGCCCGAGGAAGCCCTGTGAGGAGGCTACAGGCCCCTCCCTGCCCTAGAGGCCCAAGAAAGAAGCAGCGAGGAGAGAAGAAGCTCAAGCAGAGTGACCTTCAAGAAGTTGGTGGCCAGTGATTGTTAACCTCTCCCACCTCTTCCCACCTCCCCCAGGCCTATCCTGGTCATAACAGAAGTTCTGTCTAGAAGCTTTTCTATTTTTTTTTTTTTTTTGAGACAGGATCTTGCTTTGTAGTTCAGGCTGGCCCTGAGCTCAGCCTCCAACTCACATCACAGCAATCCTCCTGCCTCTGCCTCCCTAGTGCTGGGATGACAGGCGTGAGCCACTATGCCTGGCACTGTGATATGTGGTACTGATTGCTGCTGGGCATGCGTCTCTACACCCAGTATTGTATGTGGTTACCGGGGATTCGAACCCAGGTCCTTGCACTTGCAAGACAGGCGCTGGAACCACTGAGCTAAATCCCCAGCCCTAGAAGTTTTTCTTGTGAGTGGGCTGGGTATCTGAGTCCCACTGGGGAGTCAAAGTTTGTCCCCTTCACAGGAAGCCTCTTCTCACCGAGGAGTGCAGGCCACATATGATGGCCATCTGTTAAGTTTCCCAGAAAAGTCTCGCCAGGCATGATTTGAACTTTTGTTTGTTTTGAGCCTGTAGTTCGTGCTGCCCTCAAACTTGTAGCAATCCTCCTGCCCTAGCCGTCAAAAGCATGATCAGAGTTTAAGGACAGAGGTTGTGGCCAGATGTTGAGGCTGAGCCGAGAGTGGCTGGTGCCTTTGAGAAGGGCTCACACAGTCCCCTCCGGCTACCCATCTCAGGAAGGAGAGATGGCGGGTCCCTGGCTGTAGAGCTGTAGGCCCTGCAGGCTTCCACCCTCCACTCTCCCAAGGCCAGGCCAGGTGCGGCTGGGTCCTCACTGGTCGGCCTGGACCCACGGCTACTTCCTCCTCACAGGCCCCTCCCTAGAGGGGGGATGGGGAGTCTGGGCTTGTCTGACACGCAAATGATTGTTCTCTTCAGACCCCTCCCTGATGAAGCCAAATCCTGGGGCCCACAGAAGTTTCGGGCCCCTAAACCTGTCTGACTAGTCGTAAGGGAGGAGGGGGCACTGGGAGGGGCCTCGGTGATGCCAGAGGCGGTGCCCCCAGCCCAGAACGGGCAAAGCTGCTGAGACTGCAGACACTGCAGAGGAACCTGAAGACAGAGGAGATAGGGTCCTGGATGCTCCACCTGGCCATGGGGCTCAATGGACGATCCCTGCTTCTGTCCCCACTGTGGCTGCTGCTGACCTGGGTCCAGCCTGGGACTGGTGTGGGTGAGTGACTGGGGGTGGGGGCAGGGGTCCCCCCAAAGTCACAGCATCAGGAGGGCACACTCCTGCCCTGGCTGCCTCTGAGCCCGTCTGTTGGCTGGCTACTGGCTCCTGGGAACATGAGGGGACCCACTCCGCTGAAGTCAGTCATGAGTCTGACACCTGTCCCTTCTCTCATGCCCTCAGCTTCTTCTCCCCTGTCCTGTGCAGTGATTAAAGGAACTCTAGGGACCGGCTCACCCCCAAAGCCCGCGGAAGCCCTGTGAGGAGGCTACAGGCCCCTTCCTGCCCTAGCTCCAAAGCTGGACAGACTAAGGGAGCACAGCACACCCACCTCTGCTGCTCCCTCTTCCCTTGTTAGGCAAACATTAGGCATCTGCTGTATACAGCACGCTCTGGAGCTCTGTGCTGGGACCAAGAGCTTTGAGGAAGGAAGACTCAACCCTCCCTTCCCATGTTGGAAGGTTCTCAGAGATTCTAGTCCACATCTGTGGGACTGAGTTAACTCAGTGGGAACGAATTAGACGGAATTGAAGTGAATGAAAGGGGTGGTGTTGCTGAGCCTCACAGAAAAGCCCACTTTCTTTGTGCCAGTGTTTGGGTCTGGGAGAGGAGGGGACATTATGAAGTTTCTAGATGCAGAGAGGGCGGGGGTCCAAGGCAGCAAGGCTGGACACGAGCCATGTTGCCCTCCCGTGTTCCCCCTAATGTGTGAGATCGTGAAGAATGGGGGCATCCTGAGGAGAGGTGACTTCAGGCCATGGTGGAAAACTGGGTGGGGAAGAGAAGAATGTCCCAGACTGATCCAGTCTCTGCCCAGAGTCAATGGTCCCCTCTGGTTGGTCCATGGCAGGCCTGGGGAACAGCCCAGGGCCTTTGTGGGCCACCCCCTTCTGAGTGTCGTGCATGGGAGTACCTGGAGGGACTTGCAAGGCCACTGGGCATGTCAGCCTGGTCCAGCTAGAGCCCAAGGCCCCCCAAGTCCAAGTCTCACCCCTGGCACAGCTCAGGATGTTGAGCCTGTTGAGAGAAATCTCTGGTACCTCTGTCCATTACTCATCCACTTGCCCTTCACCGGGCCCCAGGAAACCCCAGTGACACAAGGGGGACAGGGTGGGGCCTCCTCTGACTTCCCACAGTGCCTGCTCCTAGGAGGCTCCCCAGTGAAGGCCCGGGGGCCGAACTCTGGCTGCCCACCCTTGACCCGGGAGAAGGTCTTCATCTCCCCCTCCCACTGGCCCTCTTCCTTCCCCAGAGCACATCAGCTACACGCCCCAGCTCTCGGGCACCGCCCTGGCCGGGAAGCTCACTCAGTCCACCTTTACGCTGGAGCAGCCGCTGGGCCAGTTCAACCACACCAACATCTCTGACACTGACCCCATCTGGCTGGTGGTGGCCTACAGCAATGGTGAGTGTGACTGGCCAGCCTCAGTTTCCCCTCTGTGACATGTGGGCAGGTTTGAAGGGAAAGGAGTTGGGGGCAGGTGCTGGGGGTGTGTCCCCAGGGAAAGACAGTCTAGTTTGGCCGAGGGGCTGGAGTCCCACCTGCGGTGCCTCCTCATCTGACACACGATGCCACTCTCAGCCACCCAGAACTTCGTTGTCCCACAGAGGACACAGGACATTCCTGTCCCTGCCACCTTCAACCAGAAAGGCTACTACTTCACACTGCCCGCCAACCGGCTGCGCTACCCAGATGGCTCAGCTGGCAACCAGCTCCGTATCCTCCGTGTTGGCAATGATACCCACTGTTCCCCCATGGAAGGGGGCTGCAACCCTCCCCTGCCAGGCTCAGGACCCTACAGGTGAGAGGCTGAGGTGGGGCTCCTACCTGTGCCCATCTGCAGCCCTGTGCAGCCCCTCTGGTCTTTCTCAAATGAGGGGACCCAACTCAAGCCCCAGCCTCTACAGGCTGCCAGACCCCGCAGATGGAGCACCCTCCTCCAGACAGCATTCCTTGTGCAGGAGCCGGGCTAGCCCCTGACCTCTGACTCCTAGCTTGACCTCTAACCTCTGACCTCTGACCCTCACCTCTACCAAACACTTTCTCAGAGGAGAAGGTCAAGATTCTGAGGCCGAGGGAGGCACCAAGGTCACATAGCTGGACACCCTCACTAGCACCCAAGCCCTTCTTTGGGGCCCTGAGGCTATGCTATTTAGCCCCAACTCCCTACCTCACTCAGGCTGCTTTCTGCAAGGCCTAGGAGTTGAGGGGACAGGACCCCTGGGCCCCACTCCCAGTGCTGGGTCTCCCTTAGGGTGAAGTTTATGGTGATGAATGACAATGGACCTGTGGCTGAGACAGAGTGGTCTGGTGAGACCCACCTGCAGGAAGGTATGGGGAGCGGAGGTGGGAGCCGAGGGCCTGGGGTTCCGTGGGGGACTGGGTCAGGCCAGAGCAGTCAGACCACTAGTCCGCAGGGGCCTCTCCCCAGCCTCCCTCCTGTCCCTGTCTCAGCTTTGGCACAGGGTGGTTTCTCTGTAGGCTATCTAAAGATGCTGTCTTCAGATTTTTTTCCTGATATACTGGGGATTGAACCCAGGGCCTTTGGCCTGCACTACATGCCCAGCACTTTTCTATTCTGAGATAGTCTCACTAAGTCACTAAGTTCCCCAGCCTAGAATCAAACTTTTGATCCTCCTGCTTCAGCCTCCCAGAGTACTTGGATGACAGGTGTGCCCCACTATGCCCTGCTGAATTTTTTTTTTTTCCCAGCCAAGGCATTTGAGGCTGCCCCAGGGGGATCCCAGAGCGAAAGCACTGTGGTCATCATTGCCATCTTGTCCATCTTGCTGGCCATCTTCCTGGCGGCCCTCCTAGTCCTGCTCATCTCTACCTGGTGAGTGGGCAGATTAGGTCTCTCAGCAGCATCCCCGGGCCCACCCCTCCCTGCCGCCCCCTCCTGGTGTGGTTTTCCTGCAAGGCCTCAGTGTCCTGAGCACGAACCATCCAGGCTCCGGAGATTCCATGAGCTACACGCACCAGGACAGGATGGGCGCGTGTGCACATTGCCCACCCTTCGGCTTGTTCCTCTGCCCATCCTCCGCCTACTTTCCCAGCGGCACCACTTGCCACCTACTGGTAAACTCTGGAATAGCAAGAGGGGTGGGCCGCAGACTGCTCGGACCTGGAGACTCCCCAAGGCACAGCTGGGTGGCGCTGGTGGTGGTCTTTGCTTTTAGGCCGAGCTGAGCCTGACTACAAGATTTGAGGCAGACAATGGAGGATTTAGCTCAGAGGCTCCAGTGTCTGCTGGGCAAGCACAAGGTCCCAAATTCGATCCCCACTGATCACATACCACAATGCTGGGTGTGGTGGCTCACACCTGTAATCCCAGCACTCGGGGAGGTAGAGACAGGAGGATTGCTGTGAGTTCAGGGCTTGCCTGGGCTACATAGAGTGCTGTGATTATAGACATGCACCTTCACCATGCCCAGCTAGGAGTTAGATTTTTGAGGTTTAGAGAAACAGCCTGGTTCCTTTTTGAGAATGCCGTCTGCTGGCAGAGCCTCAGTTTCCCCTGTACCACGAGTTAGAGCACTGTGCAGCACCGTAGGTCAGCCCTCTGCTCACTTTTCTCTCTCTGTTCTCACCCAAGCTTTGACAGCTGCAGGAGCATTCCAATTTCCAACCGGAGGGATGGAGAGAGTCTGAGAAGGTACAACACCCACTGCATGTGCAGCCCTGAGATGCGCTAGGGACAGGAGAGGGCGCCCTCGGCCCCACGCATGGGCCAGTGCTGTGGGAAATAAACGTCCTCTGCTTGTCTGTGACATCGTACAGCTGACCGGTCTTGCTGTCTCCCTGCCCCGGCTCAGCCAGGGAGGCTCTCTGGGGATCCAGGACTAGGGGGGAAGATCAGGGTAGAAGGCCAGCTGGGTTACTCCAGGCAAGTGCGGTCTCTCTCAGGGCCTCAGTGTCCCTATCTATAAAAAGGTAGCCTCCCTGGGTGACTGTGAGGCCACAGGTGAGCTTGTGACCCAGGAGAAAGGCTCGCCCTGGGGTCAAATCCCAATACCACAAAACAAGAGTAGCATCGACTCATCCCTGAGCAGAACCTAGTCCTAAACCCAGACCGGGCACAAGTGTTTATCAGCGGCAGCCTGCTCCACACCAGGCCCTTGGGCCCAAGTTGGCCCAGGCAGATTGTGTCCTCAGGCTGCCCCCTGCTGTTGAGGGGCAGCAGTGACACCCAGGTGGCAGAGACTTAGAGGCTTAGAAGCTTCCTGAGGAGGCAGAGGGGGAGTGTGGAGGTGGCAGACGACACCTTGTGCCTCCGGAAGGGAAGCAGGCTGGCTGGGCTCCTGGGCGCCTGCCTGGGGCGGTGGCAATGGCCCAAGCAGTTTATTAGCTGGAGCAGACACAGCAGACGCATCCGGCTCCTGCTGTGGAGGAAACAAAGGCTCGAGGGGTGGGAGGGGCAGCCGGGCTGGGAGAAGTAGGGAGGGGACAGGGACAAAGAATTCCTGCTGCTGCCGAGTTAAGCCTTGGCCCGTCCTAGCCCCCTTTTAGGCTGCCATTCTAGGCTGGGTGGTCTTGGACAGGAAGGTCTCTTACCCAGGGTGGGCTACTTCCCATTCTATAAAAAGCAAGGGTTGCTGAGGCAGGAGGATCGCAAGCGCAAGCCCAGCCGGGCAATTTAGGCAGAGCTTGTCTCAAAATAAAAAATAGAAAAGGGCTGGGATGTAGCCCAGTGCAAAGGTCCTAGGTTCAATACTCAGTACCACCGTCACCATCAACAAACAAACAAACCGAAAAGAACTGAACAGTGTCCTGTATTCTATAGAGCTTCCCCTGTGCCCCGTAGGACTGGACTGGTAGGAAATGATGGCAAGTCATCCCACGGGGCAACTGAAGGGCTTACAAGGGGGTAGCCCGGGGCCAACACGTACTCCTGGATCCCAGCGGTGATGGGAGGAAGGGCGAGGTGTTTCCAGAACCGTAGGACAATAGCCGTGGGCCAGGGCCCACCAGGCAGGAGCAGGGGAAGCCGGCTCTTCCCTGTCGCCCTCTTCGGTAGAACCTGCGCTCACTTTAGCCTTGGAAAGCAGACAGGATTCTCCATGCTCCCCCACTCACCATTTGGAGTCAGTGCCCTGTGAAGACACGCCCCCCTCACCTGCTCCTAGCCCTCGTCACTGGCAGCTGCTCACATCCTGGGCCTGTACCTACTCTGTGGGAGTCAAGGGTCCCTCAGCATCTCCCCCTCCTTGATCCCCATCCCTCTAGGGTCTCGGCTGTCTCCCATGGGTGGAAAAGGCCTTCCTCTCACCCCTCACCAGCTTCTGTCTGTCCTCAGTCCCCAGCTGCTCTGGCTGGACAGACCACAGATCCCTCGTGCTCACGTGGCATCTTCAGCCCTGCACCTGCCCCAATTCCATGGCCCCTGAATTCTCAGACCAGACACTGAGGAGACCCAGGCCAGCCTCTGTCCCTGACCACACATGCTGCCACCTACCCCAGGCACAGCCTGGCCACGATCATGTGAGCTGCCCACTGGACCCTGGGCTTCAGGGCTGGCCTGAGCTGAGGGCTCAGCAGAGCCCTTGTTGGGTGATCTGGGGCTGGCCCATCCCACAGAGCTGCCAGAACCAGGAGCGCAATGCGTGACCTTGGAGAAGTGACAGGTAGGGGCATTAAGGTCAGGCGAGGGCAGCAGGGAGAGGGGACACTGGCTTCTTCCCACCGGCCACAGGGTGCAGCGTTCTGGCTCTCACGGGACAAACTGGGAACAGAAACACAGGACAATGAAGTCCAGGAGCCACGTGTCCCTGACACCAGCCTGAAGTGAGGACAGGCGACCCAGGGGCCCTCTCGCTGCTTTTTTCTGTCCCCCTGTGGGTGTGTATGCTGTGTGTCCCCCGCTGTTATGTTTCTGTCTCTTGTCCCTATTTTTAACCCTGACCAGCCACAGGGAACTCGTCACTTCCTGAGGGGAAGCTCTGCTGTCCCGGACACAGGCACGACCATTTCCGCACAAATACCCAACCACAGCACAGTGCCGGCCTCATTTCCAGGACTGGACCCAACAGGGATAAGAAGCAAAATGGAAAAGGGAAAGGCCAGGCATGACTGTGCATGCCTATAATCCCAGCACTCTGGGAGGCTGAGGCAGGAGGACCACAAATTCAAGCTCAGTCTTGATAACTTAACGAGACCCTGTCTCCAAATAATAAATAAGAGTTGTGGATAAGGCTCAATTCAAAGACCCTGGGTTCAGCACACACACACACACACACACACACACACACACACACACGCTTATGAGTGTGACCAGAAAGAAGGCTGACAGAGAGGGTCTCCCTCTGCTGGCTCTGCCCCAATACATCCCCACTCTGGTCTCCTGCAGACCTCCGCCACTCCCGCTTCAGGTCTCCGGTGCCCTGTGGTGGGAAGCCAGGCACTCTGCCTTCTGCTGCCACCGAGCATGTGTGCACTCCTTCTTCAGCCCAGGAGTTGGCTTTCCTGGGACTGTGAACCACACGAGGGACCCGAAGGGCCAGGGCCATCAGGCAGAGGGGCAGCAGGGCCTGGGCAGAGGCCATGGTCCAGGCTGGCTGTAGCTCAGAGCTGAGCATTTGCCCAGCGTGTATGAAGTTCCATCCTCAGCAAAAAAAAAAAAAAAAAAAAAAATACAAAGAGGAGTAAGGCAGCTGGTGGGCAGGGTGCTTTCCGATCTGACCCCTCCAGAGTAACCTAACAGGGTCTGTTTCCGGGTAGGGGCACAAGGTGCAGGGGCTGTGTCCCTAGAGGCTGTGTCAGGGCCTGGAGGGACAGTCCAGGCCATAGGTGTGGCCTCCTGCTAGGTGGAGGTGTAGGCCATCCCCAGCCACCCTGGAGCCTTGCAGGGACTCGGGGTTGTGGGAGCCAGAATCTCTGCTTGCTGGTTGGGCCTGAGGTCCCTGTGTTCCCAGAACAATGGACAGCAGTTGTGGATAAGGTGTCTGAGCACTCCACCTCCCTTCCCACCCCATCTTTTGTCTCTACACTGGAGCCCAAATCTGCCTCCCACCCTCCAGCCCCGCCAGAGCGTGGCCTTCTCTACTGGCCACCTATGCCCCTTCCTCCTCTGGCACCTGAGTTGCAAGGGCGGGGACTTTGGGACGGTCTCCTAGCTGCAGGCTCTCACCCGTCCACAGGGGTGTGAAGGGACTAAAGACAGATGGACAGAGAGTGGTGGAAATGGCCACAGCCACTGCTTCTGACTTCAGCCTGAGCAGGAGCAGGGAGTTCAGAGCCGGGTGCTGTGGAGAGGCTGACCCCGAACGCGCCTACGTGCCCCTGGGATAAGGTCCGGTGAACCCTAACTTCCGGGGATGGGACAGAAGCCAAAAAGGGGCGAGGTAGCGCTGTGTGGGTGGGGAAGAGGCTCAGACCCAGCAAGGGAAGAGGAAGGCGAAGAGGGATCTACACCTGCTGGCCCAGAAGTGTGACAGCTGAGTGGCTGAACTCTGGTGGCTTCAGTGTGGCGAGCAGGTGGCTGGGCAGCTAGGGCCCGCGGCCAGGACTACAGCTGGGACACTCTGGGAACTTTCAGCAGAGCAGCATAAGAGCCATCCTTCCTCCCGCTTTCCTCTCTCCTCTGTCTTTTTTTTTTTTTTTTTTGTGACACAGGGTCTTACTTTGTGGTTCAGACTGGCCTGAGCTCAGACTCCAACTTACATCACAGCAATCCTCCTGCCTCTGCCTCCCAAGTGCTGGGATTACAGGCATGAGCCACCACACCAGCACTGTGGTATGTGGTACTGGTTGCTGCTGGGTGTGAGTCTCCATGCCCAGTACTGGTATGTGGGATCGAACCCGGGCCCTTGGGCTTGCAAGACAGGCGCCGGAACCACTGAGCTAAAACCCCGGCTTTCCCTCTTTTTTTGTAGCACAGTGCTGGGGATTGAACTCAGGGCTTTCATACTGAACTATCTCCCCAGCTCCACCCTCCTTTGTTTTGATAGTGAGTCTCATTAAGTTGCCCAGGCCGGTTTGGACTCATGATCCTCCTGCTTCAGTCCCTCAGATTGGTGGGATCGCAGATGTTGCACCACCATCCCCATCTTTCCTCAGGATCTCCAGTGCCACCTGTAGAACCACTGTGGGAAGGGAAAAGAAAGGGACCTCTGGTGCCTGGAGGGCAAGGGTTGCCCACCTCACTACCCATTGCTTTTGGAACTGTGCAGCACCCTGTGGACCAGCTGGCAGGACCTTCCCTCCCAGGGTGGACAACCCCCATTTCTTATGGAAAGCAGCAGTCCTAGGCGAGCTCCTCACCTTCCCCATTCCCACCCCCAGCTTCCTCCAGGGAGGGAGGCAGGGCGTATCCTGCTTTCCGGGTCAGAGGTTAATGAGGGCAAAGCTTGGAGCTCCACTGGGAGAGGAACTTCTTGGAAAAGAGGAACCTGTGTCTGGGCTGAGGGCCAGGGCAGGGTGGGCCGCAGACCCTGGGATTGATGGTCAAACATCCTGAACCCACCCGGTCCCTGCAGGGATGCCAGGCTGTTGGTGAGGTGAAAAGGTGACTCAGGCCCTCATGTGGCGACATTGTCTCTAAGCTATTCTTTGGTGCCCCACTTTGTGGTGCTAGAGGTGAAACCCAGGAGGTTGCATTAAGCTATATCCACAGGCCCTCCTTTTTTTTTTTTTTTTTTTTTTTGAGACAGGGTCTCGCTTTGTGGTTCAGGCTGGCCCTAAGCTCAGCCTCAAACTCACATCACAATCCTCCTGCCTCTGCCTCCCGAGTGCTGGGATGACAGGCGTGAGCCACCACGCCCGGCACTGTGGTATGTGGTACTGGTTGCTGGTGGGTGTGGGTCTTCACACCCAGTATTGTTATGTGGTTACCGGGGAATCGAACCCGGGTCCTTGCGCTTGCAAGACAGGCACTGGAACCACTGAGCTAACTCCCCGGCCCCACAGGCTCTTCTTTTTAGAAACAGGGTCTCACTAAGTTGTCCATGCTAGGCTCAAATTTGTGATTCTCCTGCTTCAGCCTCCTGGGCTGGTAATAGGTATGTGCACCAGGCCCGCCTCAAGCCCACTTCTTCTAGCTGAAGGACCCACAGGGTTGGCAGCATAGAAAATAAAAATCCCCACATAAAAGTGAAAAGAGGTATAACTCCGTGGAAGAGCGCTTGTGTAGCATGTGTGAAGTCCTCACTTCTATCCCCAGGACTACAAAAACAAGCAAAAGACGAATGTCCATCTATAGGCGAATGGAGAAGCAAGTGGCAGGGCCTCCACCCACTCCAGAACATTCCTCATAGTAAAGAAGGGGCCTTTGGACACTGATGGATGGGCCCAGGGTATGGCTGTCCTGGGCACTGTGTTGAGTTAAAGAAGAACACCTGTAAGTACACCAGCACTCAGGAGACTGAGGCAGGAGGATCACAAGTTTGAGATCAGCCTGGGCAGTTTAGCAACTTGATGAGAACTTATCTCAAAATAAAAAATAAATGGACTAGTGGAGTGTAGTTTAGTGTGAAGGCCGAGTTCAACTCTCAATACCCCACCAAAAGCCAGGCACAAAAGAATACAATGGTCCCTCTATTTGCAGGAGATATGTCCCCAAGACCCCCATTGTTGCCTGGCACTTAGACAGTGCCAGGCCCTACAGACAATCACCATGGCACACTATGATGCCTGATACTGCTGCTACCTGGTAGCAGAAATGGCTTCAAAGGGACTAACAGGTAGACAGTGTATCCAGGCTGTTTACTGTTGACAAAGGGATGATTGGTACCCAGGGCAGGATGAAGGGGGAGTTGGTTGTCCTACTTGGAGCAGCAGGAAATTAAAAACTTATGTATTATTTATTTCTGGAATTTTCCATGTAATATTTTGAGTGCCTGATCAGTCTTGGGTAACTGAAACCATGGAAAGTCAAATGGTCTCTAAGGAGGCAACTGTATGTAGTCATGTATGATGTAATCACGTATGGTGTATGGCTCAGTTCACATGAAGATCAAAAGCAGGTGAAGGTAGGCCGGGGAGTTAGCTCAGTGGTTCCAGCGCCTGTCTTGCAAGTGCAAGGGCCCGGGTTCGATTCCCCGGTAACCACATAACAATACTGGGTGTGGAGACTCACCCCAGCAGCAATCAGTACCACATACCACAGTGCCGGGCGTGGTGGCTCACGCCTGTAATCCCAGCACTCGGGAGGCAGAGGCAGGAGGATTGCTGTGATGTGAGTTTGAGGCTGAGCTCAGG
>PVIR01007943.1:0-58867 GCA_004026965.1 Petromus typicus
GCCTAGAGGTGAATTAGTTTTCAAAATGCTTATGGGAGGACGAAAAAAGAGAAAGATTGCAGAAAGGAGGAAGGGTAAATAAGCAATGTGCCTAAGCTGGGAGGTTTTGTGGAGAGCTTAGAGGTCTATGCAGGTCGACAACCTCTGGCTTCTCTCATCCTAAGATGAGAGATCTTGCACCCTCTGGGTCCCTTCATCCTCAGACATGTAACCTTCCAGGGCAGCAGCCACCTAAGCGATCTAAAGCAACCAGGAAAGGCAATTCAAAGCCTTGGGAGCCAAATCCCAAGAGCTGCCTAACTGGCCTTTTGTTGTAAGGGGCCAGTTCAACCTAACTGTCCTCCTGAGAGAAATGGAAGGAATAAGCACAAATTTCAGAGTGCAGGGCTGGGGATTTAGCTCAGTGGTTCTGGTGCCTATCTTGCAAGTACACGGACCCAGGTTCGATCCCCAGTAACCATATACAATACTGAGTGTGGAGACTCGTGCCCACCAGCAAGCAGTACCTCATACCACAGTGCCAGCATGGTGGCTCATGCCTATAATCCCAGCACTTGGGAGGCAGAGGCAGGAGGATTGTTGTGAGTTCGAGGATGAGCTCAGGATCAGCCTGAACTACAAAGCGAGACCTTGTCTTAAAAAAAAAAAAGTCAGTGTGAGTTGTTCTTGTCCTGACAGTAAAGGGGTGGGAATGGGGTGGGGGATGAAGGGCACAGCACCTTCAAAACTTGGCTCCAACAGGTTCATGGCAAAAGAAACAATACTGGTTTGCAGGGAAGTCTGGTTCTCATCTGAAGAAAGGTTTTTTTGGGTCTCTGTTTCTGTCTCTCTTCTCTCTCCTCCTCACAACAGATCCCATTTTTCCTTTGACTCAGATTCGATGCACAGTTCTTCACTGCAGTAAGTTCCCCTGCAGAAAGATCCTTAAGAGCCCAAACAAGTCCTGATTGTACCTTGGTCTGGGCCTGTGTTTCTGGTCCTTCCCTACATTAGTACAACAGCTTGAATCTAACTGAGTGGTTAGTGACTCAGTGGCATTTCTACCTGCCTTAGAATCACTGTTTTGAACTTCTCTGGGTACTAGATTGAATACAAAGAATGTCCGTTTATAGGGACTATAAATCAGTTCATCCAAAGTCTCCACTCAGGGCAACTGATCAATATGTCCACACAAATCATGTGCATGAACACAACTAGCAAGATCTGTTAGAAGGGTATCAGCTGGTCACCCTAAGCCTGGTGGGATAGACCTCCGCCCCCACACAAAATAAACCCATTTCTTGTATACAAGCTACACCGTTCCTTGAAAGAACAACATATTTCCTGTTTCAATAAAGTTTATTATGTGGGACAATCGTGAGAGTCTGGTCCCTGTAGTTTATTAGGCCCCCAGGGAGCAGAAGTGCGCTCTGACAAACCGCGGTGTCATAGTGGCATTTAACAGCCTTGTTTGATACGGGTTAGGCTTTCTCACATTAGGCTCATTCTGAAGATTTTTTCACATTAAATGAGTTACATTTTAAGAGAGGTATGAAGAGAGATGAGAAGAACAGTCTTTTCATAAGAGAAATGTAAAACTCAGCTAATTGGGGGAAAATGTTTCTAATCCAGCTCTACAAATTTGGTCCAAATTTCTTTTTAAATTTTTTTTAAAGAGACCATCTGGAAGGCAATAAAGCATATCTACTTCTGATCCAACCTTCTGCCAGCTGCTGCTTTGAGAGTCTGGCAGAAACAGTCTTTGTGCAGTCAGTCTACTCCTTTTATTCCTGGAGACACAGAGACTTTCTTTTTTTCCCGTACTTCATAAAGAGTACTGTTGTCTTATTTACTCTCAATTACTCATGCTCCACTGTAAACAGAGTGTCTGTTTTAGTTCTGCTGACAATTACTCGCTTGTCAACATCTCCCTCGAGTGCCTTCACATCTGGCTACAGCTGAAAATCTCTACATCGAATCGAGTGTTTGTCTCGGGAAGCTTGGGATTTCCAGGATTCTTTAGCTCATCGCAGTCAGGAGTGGACAGTGACAAACGTCACCAAGATGAAAGCTCGTCATCAGGGGATGAAACATTCCTCAGGATATTATTTCTCTGTATGTTTGCTTTGGGAAAAGGAGGAAAGAGGAGGAAAAAGGAGAAGGAGACAAACTGAAAGGAAGACAAAGGAGGAAATTCCAACTTGAGACTGTTGGAGAAGGAAGCTCAAAAAGAGAGGTAGGGAAGAGGAGGAACACACAGCCAGACACTTTACAAACTACCACGCCCGAGATGACAGCCACCGAGGTCGCTGAGAAGTCTGTCCTTCTGTCAGGGCTGTCTCCATGAGTGACATCCCATGAGATCAACAGAACCAGTTACTGTAATATGTATGAGGAAGGCAGAGTAAGTTTTCTTCACTTGTTCCTGGGCCTTGAGCCAGGTCCCAGCGTCTTTTTCCTTGGGGACAGCTCAACCATCTAAAATGTGTAGAGAACGTAAGGGGAGATCGCCGCCATGTTCATCACTATTTTGCCAACGAGATACCCATTTTGAAGGCAAAATAAGTGTTACAACTGATGGTTTGTGCTGTGGGGTGGGGGGCGGATATCAGTGTGTTTCTCAGGACTCCCTTCCCAACAGGGAGTCCCAGGAAACCCCAAGAGCAACCAGGCAGAATCCATTCCGTTATTTCAGCCCCCAGAGAAGGAAAGAACTCATGTATCACTAAGGGAGGAGACCTGGGGGCTCCCACAAACCAGTCCTTATGGAGGAGCCTGTGTGGGTTATTTACTTAGATTTTATCTCCCAAAGATTAATGAACATTCACTTCAAAACCAATGAGACTCAAATCACCTGACACCACCCCCTCGAGGCTGGATTTCTGGGCGATGAATCAAAGTGATGGGGAAGCTTGCAAGGATACTACGCATCCAGGACAGCCGGGATGGCATGGAGTCGGCATAGTGACCCAGAGCCAAGGTCAGTGGCCAACAACCTCGCCCCAAGGAAGGAGACTGACGGTGCTGCCCCGGACCGCTCAGCGAGGCCCCTACGGTCCCTGCAGACACCATGCAGGGTACTGGACCGGTGAAGGGGGGGTCGGTTCTTCCTAACAAAAGCAGATGAAACTAACTGCGTGATTTTCATGGGGCGGGGCGGAGAGTCTTCACACTAACCAGGTCAGCAGGCTGAACTTCCGGTCTCTCCAAGCCCACCGTCCTATCGCCCCACTTTGGGGCCCTAAATAGCCAGGAGGTCAGAGGACTCTGGACTGGCCACTGCCCGGTTTCACCTGGTAATTTATGCGCAATTAATTGAGATATCTTTTATACTTGATATGTTGCAAAATTAATGCCTAATTTATGTAATTAGTCAATTAACTCTAATTCCAGCATATGTTCCCAATGCCCAGAAGGTGTTCTGTTTTCCAGGTACTTATTCTGATGTCACGGAATGCAGCTAATTAATTTTACATGCATATTAATTTGGTATCTCTTTCGCAGGCCCCTTTGTGCAAGTAATTTTAATATTTGTCTTTCTAACCTTTGGGGGTCGGGTGAGGGAGATGCAGGTGGGTGCGTACAGTTGCTGGCACAGAGGACCCCAAAGGCCCGGACGCAAGGGGCGTGGCTGTGGCTCACCCAAGAACTACAGCTCTTGGCGCGCCTCAAGGCAAAGGTCTTAGGCGGAGCTGAGCGAGGCAGTGAGCATGGTCCATCCTGAGAGGACAAATCGCTCCTTGCCTAGTCCTCCTCCTCCTCCTCCGGACACAGGGTAGGATTTGTCCACCCCGGTCCTGAAGGATGACTCAGATTTCCCGGCTAGTGCAAAGGGGTCACACGGCAGCGGTGACCCCTCCTCCCAAGAGCCCAGGAAGTGTTCCTGGCGCCGGGTCCCAGCTCCTGCGCTCCCGGAAGCGGCGGGTGGAGGGAGCCTGGGACTGCGCCTCGGCCTCTGCGGGCTCCGTGGGGCTCAGGCCGCGGAGAGGCCACCTGTCCTCCCTGGGGAGCGAGGACTAAGCAGGGCGAAAGTTTACTCTCCAAGTTATTGGGTGGCACACTAAAACTTTTATCCTTTTTGGGCAAATTAATGAGCAATTTAATTAATAAAATCAGGGAGTAGTGTAAGTGCTATGATAATGAAGTTAAATGAGTGCACAGTAAAATATTCACTAATCCCGCGCATTGCCAAATACCCCCTAATTCTGCTTAACACTAGAAGGGTTTTGAGCACCGTAATGAGATTCCTCTGTCTGCTAATTAATTGACACGCTCCTGAATATTCATATCAGCCAGCACCAATACGTTCTTAATTGCACCGTGGAATAGATCTCAGAGGAAAGTAAATCGCCATAGACTTAATTAAAATAATGTATTCCAGATCCAGAACAGGGAAAGATGAGACATTTGCCTTCGAGCGCGCCGAGAAAGTGGCACCTGGTTGGTGGAAGGGAGAGATATCAAACGTCGGCGCCCAGGCCGAAACGAGTGGCCTGGGACGCGCAGGGAGGGCGCTGGCTCGCAGAACGACCTCGGGCCGGGTCTGGGCTCGCACTCCGCAGGCGGTGGCTTCAGGGTGTCCCGCGCACCCGGGGAAGAGGCAGATGGGCCAGCCTCGCACCCCAGCCCCCGGCCCGGGCCCCCTTTTTCCTCCCTGCGGCCCGGACTGGTCCGAAATGCTGTCTACAGAGGCACGTGCAGAAACGTCGTCGGTCAGGAAATTCCCAGGAAAACTTTTTCCAAGGCTTATCCAAGCTGCATTGGCCCCACTTCCTGCAGCCTGCGCTGCTCTCGGCAGGAGGTCGAAGGCGCTGGTTTTGGGGAAGGCGACAGCTCAGCGCAGGGGACAGGCCGGGTCGGGAGCGCACCGAAGTCGGGCTTGCGGGGTCCCCTGGCCAGGGAGCCAAGTCCAGGGCGCGCGCTCCCTTTGGCGGGTGCGTCCCCGCCGAGCGCGCAGGCGGTCCGGGGTGCGAGGGACGCCAGCCACAGCGCCGACCCGCACCCGGCTCCTCCAAGAGCCCTTTTCTTTCTTTCTTTCTTCTAATCAGCTGCGTGCAAATGAAATGAACTCATCTTCCTTGGAAAAACCGTCCTCCCTCCCACCCCTTTTTTTTTGGGGGGGGGAAATCACCACAGGTTAAAAACTAAAAAGAGTTTATTTGAAGGCATACAAATGCATATTTATTATACACATGTAGGCATTAACAATGTAAATTACACCGCCAGCAGTTGCTGGTTGTTTATTCATTAGATCTTTAGAAAATCTACATTGCCTCCAGACAGCGCTAGGAGAATGCGAAAAACACAAGCAGTTTACATAACCGACTCCGGCGCGGAGCTCCGCACTCCGCCACTCCGAGGCGTCAACAGGTCGCGCGCAAGCGGACTCCCAAGAAGTGCTCACAGTGACCGAAATCCTGGGGCACCCCGGACGCCCGTGGCTCGCCCTGCTTCCGTTTGTGTTTTTGTAAGGAGCGTAAAACGTAGAGCAAGATGTACATCCGTTTTACCCCGCTTGTGGGCAACTTTATTTTTCTTTGCAACCAAAAGGAAGATTGGTGAAAACAGAATGGAGCATGGGTCGACGCAACGGCATCCGCGAGCTCTGGCTATTCGAGAGTGTTCTTTAAGCACGAGAAACCCCAACTGCTTTCCAGGACGGAGGGAGAAGACAGAGTTTGCTTACTGTGGGCGCGGGAGGACCTGTCACCCACCTCGGTGAAGCCGGCTCCGCCCCTCAGGCCGCCGCGGCCGCTGGAAGCAGGGACCGGTGAGCGCCTCGGACGCCGCTACCTGCTGCATCGCTGCCCGGGATCGGCACGGGCTCCGCGGGTCCGGGTTTACCTTAAAAAATAAAAAATGGAGAAGGGGAGGCACTTTAGGGGGCAGGTGGCGGTGCAGAACGATAAATGTATACATCTCTCAAATCCTTTTTCAATAAACATGTTACATGAAAATAAAGGCGGGGAAGTGTGCGGGGTCTCTGCTTCCCAGGGGCGTCCGCTCTGGGGCCCGGCCTGGCGGCGGCCACAACACAAATCTCCTAAAACCTGCGCGGATCCCGCGCACCGTGCGACTGGCGCGTAGCGGCCGTTTCGCGCCCACCGAGGCCGCCGCTCTCAGCCTCGGTGTGCCGAGAGGTCTGCGGGCGGGGTGGGATGTGTGTCTTCCCGGCCCTGCTCCTGTCTCCATTTCCCTTCATTTCTCCTCCGGGTCAGGCTGGCTGGGTGCGCTAGGAAACACCCCCGGGGATCGCGGACGTGCAGAGCTCCTGGGAATGGCCTTAGTTTGTAGACCCCGAGTTGGGCGTCCACAGGTTGTGGGAATTGAAACCGGAAGCTGATGGGGAAAGAAAGGTAAAGAGTGAAAAGGAAAAGCGAACGGCTGTGAACGCACACTCACTCAGCTCCCTCTCTGCCCCGGGTCAGCATGCGCGCGCGGGGCGTCGCGCGAGGCCAGGGACCTGGCGCCGGCCGCACAGCGAGCCCAGGCCCAGGTGAGCGCGGAGAGGCCGAGGACTCGGCCTCCCCAGGCGGCCGAGGGACGAGGGGCCGCCGAGCCCCGCCCCGCGGCCTCAGCTCGGGGGAGGCCTAAGGATCAGCCTTTTCTTTCCATTCTCTCTTTCTTTTCCAAACCCCCTCTGTGGGTGGCAGCTCAGCGGGGGACGCAGGGACACACACACACACACACACACACACACACACACACACTCCAAAGAATGGGGAGGGGAGGGAATAAAGGGGGGGGAGAGGGGGAGAGAGAGAGAGAGAGAGAGAGAGAGAGAGAGAGAGAGAGAGAGAGACACGAGACAGAGGAGAGAACCGCGTAGTTTTAACCCTCCCAGGAACACAGGAAGCTCCTGCATCTGAAGGCTGCTGTGGTCCGCAGTGAACCTGCTCCTACCATTAAGAAAACACATATTGCCTCCGCGCACCCGGGTTAAACTCTCCTCCCCGGTCAGCCTGAACAAACAAAACAGAAGCGCGGGGTTTTAAGGCTAGAGATTTACAGATGATCTGGTTTCAAAACAAATTAAAGCGCGCGCGAGGGGGGCGGGATGGGAGGGTATACCAAAATAAAATTCTGATTATAAAAGTTTCCATTTCAAAGGTCTACAGTCCCCCTTCCCCATCGATTTTATTCAGACTTGATGACCAAACCGCATTTTAGCTGTGTCCACGATTTCCCTTAATATACTATGGCAATCTGTATTTTTTTTTCCCCAGATGAGCCATTCAGAGGAGATTAAAATGGTTTTCCCACCGATTGGGAGGTTTGAAACACGTTCTGAAGTGAAAAGCTACTTTTCCAAAATTTGCCCCGACCCAAAATAACATTTTGAAGTGCTTCTCCACCAGAGTTATTGATTTAAAAAAAAAAAAACCATCTGAGCAAATAAATGATTTCTGACAAAGAAAACATTGATATGAAAAAGTATAGGGCGATCTCTTTCCTCTTCCTTCCTTAAAAAAAAAAAAAGACCTTCTGCTCCACCCCGCTATTAAACAAAACACAATACCTTTTTCTGGGTGGTACTGCACAGAAGTTGATTCAGTTTTGACAATGTTGTTTAGCTATCATTTGCTATTTTGAATGAATGGGAGCAATCCCCCCTTTTACAACATTTGTTTCCTATTATGGAGAGGTGCAGCAGTTGAGGGCAGACTTGTGAAAGTGGCTGTTTGATTCTCTTTTTCATCCCCCTGACCCCGCTTTTGTCCCCCCTCACCCTGGGAATGTCACGCCTCGCTACTTCACTTTGAGATGCTGGGGAAAGTGGCTTTGTTATTCCCTTTTAGACATACACGAAATTGTTCTCATTCCCCTCGCTGTAAAAGATACTTCACATCGGGACTCGGTTCACAAGTGCAATGCAATTTGGCTTAGTCCAACCTTTGTTCTGCTTGTACAAATGAGCGAACAGTGCACACATTATACAGATGATCTACTGCTGTCTTAACCCCAGAGTTAGGGGCTGGGAGAAAAGCAAGTTAATCCCTTCAATACTCACGTAGCTTTAGCAATATTTCCTTCAATGAAAAATAACACATTTGAATTGCCAATTCTAATTCTTGCAGTGCAAAGCAAAATGTATGGAGAGGGTTTAGCAACTACCACAACAAACATTCTCCCACTAACCTTCGGCAGATACACTTGCAGGATGGGTAATGCACAGGATGCAGCCATGCAACTGTGCAGAGAGGTTGATCAGTGTGGAGACCAAGTTTTATTTTAGGTTTTCTGAGACAGGGTCTTGCTTTGTAGTCCAGGCTGGCCTTGAGCTCAGCCTCAAACTCACATCACAGCAATCCTCCTGCCTCTGCCTCCGGAGTGCTGGGATTACAGGCATGAGCCACCACGCCTGGCATGTGGTATGTGGTGCTGATTATGCTGGGCATGAGTCTCCAGGCTCAGTATGGTATGTGGTTACTGGGGATCAAACCCAGGCCCTCGTGCTTGCAAGACAGGCGCTAGAACCACTGAGCTAACTCCCCGGCGGGAGACCAAGATTTTTAAAGCCATGCTGTCTCAGATCTCACCACAGCAAAGCAAGCACCAAATGGTGCTTATCAAACTGTTCCCAAGGACAGGAAGGGCGTTGTCCCCAGCAGGGAAAGCTTTCCACAGGCACTGAAATTGCTGCTAAGAGGGCTCGTTGGTTGGCACTCTGGGGGATAGGGCCCACGCAGGACTGGCACCTAACTCTGGCCACCGTGAGCTTTATGCTTCACATGGAAGAGTGGGAGTCTTCTACTCTCTTGAGTTGCAGGGGCTACTGGGACTCTTCCTATAGGCCTCTTGCCCAAGCAAGAGACCTTCGTCCAGTTGTCCCCTGCACAGCCCAAGAGCTCCCTCTGGGTAAGTTCTGGTGAGGGCCAAGGAGGGGCCACCCCGGAAGTCCAGCTCCCCGTCTGGGTTGGAGGAAAGAACGAGCAGGAAGTGCAGACTTGCCTGTCCCAGAACCCAGCAAGATAGAGCTGGGAGTGGAGAACTCATTTTAGGCAAGAGGCCGCCCATTAAAGCTTTCTTATCAGCCACGCTAGTAGCGCTGACTTGTAATCCTAGCGTCTGAGGAGGGAGGTACATATCGAGACCTCATTTCTAAAAGCCAAAATAAATTAAATTAAAAGTATGTTTCCTTTCCACCTTCCTGAGTTAAGGTCCAGTGTTCATCTAGCCCTGTCACCAGCTGATAAATTGGGTGGCTTCGAAGTTCGCCGCTGGCGCGCTGGCCCACAGGTGGGTGAAAGCGCACCCCCTCTGGTGGCCCGCGGGTGGGGGCGCTGGCTGGCGGCGGCGGGGGCCACGCTGCTCTCTCCTTGCCCTCGGGCGCTCATCTCTGGAGAGGCCAGCGTCTCCTCCCCCACCTCTTCCCCTAAGGCGGTTCGATTTCCAGCCAGACTGAGTCAGAGTAGCCCGGGAAAGCCAGCTGAGTCCCAGAGATGTCCCGGGAGGGTCCTGGAGGGTGGTTCTCTTCTGGCGCGCCCAGCAGGGTGCAGAACTGTGGCCCGCAAAGCCTCCAACGCTCGAGGTCCTGGGCCAGGGCGGGTCTTCTCTGCTCCGGAGGTCAGGACCAGAAGACCTAGCAGGGCAAGCAGGGGCAGCTCACAGGCTCCAGGGACAAATAGCCTCCAGGCCACTCGGGACCGCAATTTTTTTTTTTTTTTTTTTTTAACACTGACTGCTGACAGGCTGAGATTGTTTTGGCATTGAATACCCCGGGAACAAAATCCTTCGGAAAGGAAAGCTGAGTCCCTTCACATCACCAAAATGCAGATTTGATGAAGAATACAAAAGCGGTGGCGCGGTCGTTCGCCCGGGTTCCCGGGGGCGCGCAAGGCAGGCAGGACGGAGCGGACCGCAAAGCTCCAGACCCCAAATCCACGGCGACCCCCTCAGCACGTTTCACTGCCAGTTTGATAGAAACGATGAAAAAGAGAAGTAAAACAGGACTGCGAGGACTAGCGGGCAGGGGAGGGTGAAGCTGGACGCCCCGAAGCTGGGAAGGGGACAGAGAGCCGGGCTTAGTCGCCAGGCTCCTGGCCGTGCGGAGTTCACTTAGCGAGTGGGGGCGGCGGTATTGTTTTTGGCGCCTAGGAAACCTTGGGAAGCTGCTGGGGACTTCCCCTCCACCTCCCTCCGGTGTTTGGTAAATATTAACACACCCGAGAGAGCAGAGCGCGTTCTTCTCTGGAGTGCGGATGGAGGGCCTGGCGGGGTGGGCGCGGCGGTCCCCTCGGAGCCCCCGCCCCAGCCCCACTCTTCGCGGGCACACACCTGCTTGACAACAGAAGGACTCAAAATCAATATTGTATTTGTCACCCCTCGGTCTCCTTTTTACTCCCTCAGCAGCCCGGGTGCCACTGAAGCGAATTGTGGATTTATGGAGGGAAATTAGCATAAATTATTACGAAATCTGTAGCCGTGTGTGGTCCAGCTTGTGGGAAAAGAGGCTATTGCGAACTCTCCAAGCAGAAAGGTGGTCGGCGGTGAGCTCTGCGGAGCCGATGAATGGCTACTGCGCGAAAGAGATTTCCATTTGGTTTGCACATGGGTATAATTGACTTATGTGTATTTTATACAGTTTTCCCAACAACTCTCTAAGCCTCCGGGTCGGATGTGCCCCCTCCATCTTCTGTTTGCTTTGGGTTCTGTACAATAGACTCGGATGCACTTTTCACGATTTCTGGAAAGCGCTCTTTCCCTCCTCCCCTTTATAATAGCGGTCTTAAAATGCTGTAAATAGCATGCAAAGCCTCCCTCCCTCCCTCCCCCTCCCCTCTTCTTTTCCCTCCCTCCCTCGGCTTTGCAGACCTCCCGCAGAAACGGAGGCGCAACTTTGTAGCAAGGGTACAGCTTTAAATGGGCATTTCACAACTGCCCTGGCCTGGCAAGGCCAACTAGCGCTACTAAGTACGATTAACTTAAATAATCCTGGGCAGGGGCAAGGTGCCTACATTCCTGGTCCCACAGAAGCTAAACTTTGAGGGATCCTCCTGTGTGTACAATTGCATGTCCCAAACCTGCTGGCGACAATTTCCCCGGAGAGACAGACAAAGATTTATTTCAGCGTGTGTGTGTTTTAACTCAAACGTTTCCATTCTTAGAATCTGGTTAATCTCCTGTTTTCACTGAGCAACGGTTTCGACAACCATACAATGGTCCTTTGCAATGGCAACTAAATGCCAATTGTAAAATAAGAAAACGCTGTTTTATGTCGATTCCCCTTTCTCAGTCTGAACCCTGACGAGGTAGTAGAAAGGAATCTTCTCTGTCTCCGTGGCTGGGAGATCCTTCTTTCCTATGCTCACCAGCCCCGATGCAACCACCTGATGTATTTTATCGTCTTTCCATTTCAGTATGAGTTGGTGCGCGTTTTTGAAAGAATACCCAAAATCCGGGGGATGGGGGTGGGGGTGGGGTTCCATTGGGACTTTTTCTCCCTGAAGAGCTGCTGCCTTCGACCCACAAAAACTCGATTTTGTGCCTCTGCGGCCAGATGTAGTCCACAACAAGAAAGCCTCGGACCACCCTTCCTTGTCTCGTGTCCCCTCAAGCTCCCTGCCACCCCGAGAACCCCCTCAAGACGGCACCTCGAGAGGGCTGGAGCTCAGCCCAGCTCGGCCGCGGTTCCGAAGCGTCCACACTGGGTCACTGTCCGGGGAAGGACGACACGCTTATCAGCCCGGACGGAGTGGGGCCTCCAGAGGAGGATCAGCACCCACCCCGCCTCCCGGCGCCCACAGCCTCGCCCAGTTATATTCTCCGAATTAAGAACATGACATTATTCTTTTCTTCAAGCACTTCTGTTAATATTGAAAAACGTGCGCTTGCATCTCAAGCAAGGACGCCCGGACTCGAGACCCATTTCAATATTAATGAAATTGTTTAATCTCCTAAACTCATCGTGTTTGAGTTATGTTTTGGTGAGTTATTGATCTTCTCCGAAACTATGCGCCGAAAGATCTTTTTTGGTGTTAACGCCAAAGAGCTTCACTGATAACACTCTAATATATTTTAAAATATTCACAGTTCACACCCAGAACTGCTGCCACCCCCTCCCGGGGCGGGGGCGGAGGAGCGCTCGCACTTCCGGACCTTGAAGATGACTCCGAGAGGGCTGTAGGTATCAGCCTTACACGACACACCGCAATGAATTTCTCCGTACAGTCATCGGTCGGAGGGTGTTCAGAAGCGCGTGGGAACGCCTGGCGTCTACTCACAGACAGCATGCGTGCAGGCGGCGCCGGCTCACTATTTATTTCATAGCAGTTTGATGATGATGACGACGACGACGACGATGATGATGATAATGATAATAATGATTCAGTTAACCCTCCCAAGGCAAATCCGAACCCAAAGGAGAAGCACCGGGCAGAATGACCTGAGGCGCACCTCCCCCCTCCCCACCCCCATACTGCCGTTTTAACGTGATGCAGGTAGCTTGCCCTGGCCTCCCTAAAGCCTAAATAAACTCTTAATGCTGGGGAGGAGGGAGCAAGGGAGAGAGAGAGAAATAGAGAGAGAGAGAGAGAGAGAGTCTGTGTATCTGTGTCTGTGTAGGTGTTTGTGTGGGTGTTTGGGCGGTGGCTGTAAAAGACAAACTCGCAAACTTCCCGGAAACGCCGTCGTCCCAAAGTCTCCAATAGCCTGGGGAAGGAGGAAGAGTCCAACTCCTCCGGCCTCCTCAGGTCCGCACGCGGTCGCCCCGGCACCCTGACTGTGTTCATCCGAACTGCTGGGAGACTTTCACAGCAGAGACACCTTGTGTCTTCGCCCAGACAGACCATCCTCCTTTTTAAAATTTGGTCAGCACATTTAAAACAGGATCTTAAACCGGACTGTGCCATTGCACGTCCTAGTTCTTAAAACTCATCACTTTTCTTTTAAAGCTTCGCACTCCCCAGCTGTGCAGAGCTAGAGTAACAGCTCGGGAAGGTGAGTCAGACTTGGGCCTGCTCTCAGAGGCCCGGGGCGGGAGGTGTTTCCATCCCAGCAACCCAAGCAGCCAACCCCCGGGAATGCCCAGAGAAGCCGTGCCTGAAACTGGTTAACAATACAAACCGGATACAATGCGGAGGAAACAGAACACCCGGGCCAGGCACTCTCCGAGTCACGCATCAGCTGCGCAGCGGCTCCGTCTGTGCGCGCGCGGTCGCCGGGCTCCCCGCTCCGCGCGCCGGCCTCCTCGTACCTCGGCTCCGCGCCCCGCTCCCTGCCAGTGGCCCCAGCGCTTCCCCCGCGCTCGGGCTAGTGCTGGAAGTGATTCCTATTGGCCAAGGTGTCCGTGTAAATAGGTATGAAAGAAAGCGGAGCCGGCCGGGCTCTCCCCCTGCTCAGTCCCTCCCTCTCCAGCCCGCGCACCCCCCTCCCCTCCTCCTCCTCCCAAGGCGATTGTCATATGATAGCTAAGAAGTGGCACATTAATGAAGCGCCGCTACAGGGGTCTTTTCTGCTCCTGTCACCGCTTAAAACTATCAGATGGTTCGAGGGAGGACATGGAGGCAGCCACCTAGCGCAGCGCCGCCGCGGAGCTCACAGCAGCGCCCTCCTGAGTCCCGAGGCCGCCGCCGCCCACGTCCGCTCCCGGACGCTGCCGCCCGCTCGGCCGCCCGCAGGACGCACGGCCAGGACCCAGCGGCGCGGGGCGCTGCGGGGCTGAGCTCGGAGCCCAGTTCGCCGGGACCCGGACGCGGCACGGGGGCGTGCAGGGCCATCCCGGATGCGGACGCGCAACTTGAAGTAACTTTAAGGTGAGCAGCTATCGGTTCAGGGCCAGCCCCAGTCCTCGCTCTGGGACCCGCCGGTTTTCCCCCTCGCTGCCTTCGTGCCGCTGGCCGGCTTCCCCTCCCGCGCGCCCGGGCTGGGGGCGGCTCGGGGCGCAAAGCTGCAGGCAGAGTCCGGAGGGCAGGACCCCGCCCCGAAAGCCGGGGCTCGGCCTGGCCAAGCGCGCGGTGTGCGCGCACCCACGCCACCCTCCTTGCCCTGCTGCCTCCCGCCCAGATCTGACCAGCCCGCCGGCCCGCGCCGACCCCGAGCGACAGCGACGAGAGGCCCAACGCGAAGATGCCTCGGCCGGGCCGCAACACATACAGCGACCAGAAGCCTCCCTACTCCTACATCTCGCTGACGGCCATGGCCATCCAGAGCTCGCCCGAGAAGATGCTGCCGCTGAGCGAGATCTACAAGTTCATCATGGACCGCTTCCCCTACTACCGGGAGAACACGCAGCGCTGGCAGAACAGCCTGCGCCACAACCTCTCCTTCAACGACTGCTTCATCAAGATCCCGCGGCGGCCGGACCAGCCCGGCAAGGGCAGCTTCTGGGCGCTGCACCCCAGCTGCGGGGACATGTTCGAGAACGGCAGCTTCCTGCGGCGCCGCAAGCGCTTCAAGGTGCTTAAGTCCGACCACCTGGCGCCCAGCAAGCCGGCCGACGCGGCGCAGTACCTGCAGCAGCAGGCCAAGCTGCGGCTCAGCGCGCTCGCAGCCTCCAGCACGCACCTGCCGCAGATGCCCGCGGCCGCCTACAACCTGGGCGGCGTGGCGCAGCCCTCGGGCTTCAAGCACCCCTTCGCCATCGAGAACATCATCGCGCGGGAATACAAGATGCCCGGAGGGCTGGCCTTCTCCGCCATGCAGCCGGTGCCCGCGGCCTACCCGCTCCCCAACCAGTTGACTAGCATGGGTAGCTCGCTGGGCACGGGCTGGCCGCACGTGTACGGCTCGGCTGGCATGATCGATTCGGCCACCCCCATCTCCATGGCGAGCGGCGACTACAGCGCCTACGGGGTGCCGCTGAAGCCGCTGTGCCACGCGGCTGGCCAGACGCTGCCCGCCATCCCCGTGCCCATCAAACCCGCGCCGGCCGCGGTGCCCGCGCTGCCTGCGCTTCCCGCGCCCATTCCCACTCTGCTCTCGAACTCGCCTCCCTCGCTCAGCCCCACGTCCTCGCAGACAGCCACCAGCCAGAGCAGCCCCGCCACTCCCAGCGAGACGCTCACCAGCCCGGCCTCGGCTCTGCTGTCCGTGGCGGTTCACTGATCAGCAGGAGCGTCCACGTCCTCGTCCCCTCCGGCCACCTCACGCACACCTGTCCGGCGCCCGGGCGGCTCTGCGCCTCCAGCTGTGGAGTCCACCTCCGGCCAATCTTCTCTCATCCACAGCTTCGTTTTTCTTGTTGTTTTGTTTTGGGCCCGGGAGACAAGATTCAAACTTGCCGGAAGGCGCTTGGGAATTGTCTTAGCCGCTGAACCCTAGAGCTAGGGCGACCTGGGCCACGCAGCCCCTCCCACCGCGAGGCGGGGACCCCGCGCGCCTCGGCCGGCGGGGCTGCTGCGTCTTTCCCCAGGCCGGAGTCTGCGGAGCTCGGGACTCTGCACCCCGCGCGGTTTTGACATTGGAGAAACTGCCCAGAGGTTTCCCCAACAGGTCCCCAAGGCTGCAGCCGCGCCGCGCAACGCTGGAGCTCCGAGGGCCGGGACATCCGCTGCGGGGGACCGGCAGACCTCAGCTTCCCCGGCTGCGGCCCAGCTTCAGGCTTGGGGCGGGGGTTCGTTTTGTTTTGTTTTGGGTTTTGTTTTCTGCTCGAGTTTAGGAGAGAGGCTGCTAACCTGAGAGAGGGACACTATTCCTCATTGGGAGCAAAATAAAATGAAAAGTAACCTTGTATTGTTTACAAAGCGCCCGGTAAAATGGAAACAGTGAACTTGAATCTGTCTGGTTAGGCGAGCGAGTGGGCAAAGCCTACTTTACAAGTACCTGTTGTAATGTGAATGTTTACTCTTCATTTCTGGCCCGGCTTAGGGGAGGGAGGGGGGATGGGAAAGTTAATTGGGATGTTAACTTTCTTATTACTTAGAGACTTTCTTAGCTATTTATTTTATTGATGAAAGCAAAAGAAAAGGAAGGAAAAGAAGAAAAGGAAAGAAAGGAGGAAGAAAGAAAAGAAAAGAAAAGAAAAGAAAAGAAAGAAAGAAAGAAAGAAAGAAAATTCCAAACCAAGAAAGTACCGAAGAGTTTAGACAAAATGACTGCTAACAGGAAGAGGTGTCAGTACATAGTTTCCCCTGGACAAGTCTTTCTGTTTGTTAAAAGAACTTTTCCGTGAAGCTAAAGGGCTGCAAAGAGATGTAAATAGTTGTGAATAGGAATGATTATACACTGTGTAAAGTGCACTTTTGTTTGCTATATTCCTTTAGACTCTTAGGTAATTTGCTGGAAAACCAACTGTTGTTCTGGTGTGACCTGCTTAAGTTTAAGAAAAAAAAAATGTAGTGCCATCAAAGCTGTAAAATTTTACCTTTCATTTTTTCTTCCTCCCTGTACAGAATTAGCATGACATTTTAAATATTGATGTTCTTGTTCCCAGCATGCCTGTTTTAAGACAAAGAATTTTAAAAAGGTGTCTACATTAAATTATGACCTAGTCTAAATAATATTTTCTCATTAAAATATGTAAATTCACATTTTAGTTTTGTGTGTTTTTGAAGAGTTGCTACAAACGACTTTACAAAAAATGGATAGAGAACTGCCTTCCCTAAGCTGTTTTCTGTAGTGTGAATACTTTTACTTTTTTATATCAGACTGTGGAGAGTCCAAACTCTTCATGTGTACTTGCAGAATGTGGGAGGAATCATTCCAATGGACTCTTGAACATATCTGTGTACAGTGAAAGAAGCAGAGTATTTCTATTATAAATCAGATGCACAGATGTAGTGCTAAAAACTGTTATTGAAAAATATAGTACTTTATATGTATTTTGTCTATCTTAAATATTACATATGAAATATGCAGCTCTTATATAATTATAAGGTTTGTGTAGAAATGAGGTGAGGAGATTTCAAAAGTAAAAACAGACTTGCTTACTCAATACTTATACTCTGACGCATCTTATTTGGAGGGAGGATTCGCTTTCTTGGTCCTTTAAGTTACTGCAGTTATTGAAATTTTCTCTTTTAAGGAATGACCTAGTGGTTTACCTTACATGCCAAGAAATCTGCTCACCTTGAATGAGGTTGGTTTCTTTCACTTCTCCATGTGTGAAGATAATACTTGATTTATTTATTCTGAAGACTCAAATGAAGTTTATTTAAATGCCTGGCTCTAAGTACTTGCTTCTCTTCAGATTTGTACAGAGAATTAAAATATGCCCAGAATTTACGGTTTCAAGAGTAAGTGACACTTTATTGAAGGGGTCGCAGTATTTCCAGAGTGAGGTGTGTATTCAACTAATGAAGTTACAAGACAAAGGGAAACTTATATGGAGATTAACACTTTACTGTGTTAAATGATTAAACAAGGGATCTTTGTGCTACACAGAGGAAGCCACACAGAAGAGCATGATCAATTCACTCCATGAGGAGAATCTTAGCACCTGTGACTGTTCTGTATTTAGTGGGTTACCTGGAAAACGATTTAGGATTAATGCAAAGGGTAATTAATCCATTGTGACCATTTGTTTTTAAAAAAAGGATCCCACACACAGCCTAAAAGGGAAAAAAGTGGAAAATAAATGAATCATTGGACTGATTAAAATGCATGAAGCTTCTAAAGCTCGTCCGACAGGGGACAAATAAACTCATTCATCAAGCCCAATTCACAATTATATCAACAAGATCAGCCAAAGAAAGCCTGAAAAACTTAGCCACCCTGGGTCAGGAAACTCTTAAAACTTAGTTCTCAACAAGAAATCATCTAAGTTTTTTAAAAAATAAAGTATTTTTCACAGTTACCTAGAAAATAAAATTAAGGCCATCTCTGGAATAGTCTAATCTCGTCAAATTTAGTAACACTGAATTTGAGCTGGGGGTGAAGGAAGAAGGAGAAAGGGTTACCATGGGCCTCCAGGATTTTATCAAGCAATGCTTTAGACAGTCAGGTAAACTAGTCCTCCTTTAATAGGCAGTAGAATTCAGAGACAAGTGATGTCAATATTTGCCTGCTGGAGACATAAAGGTAAATAAAGAGCAGACCCTGTTTCTGATTTTTAGCAGAGGAGAAATTTCAACTCAGGATTTGAAAATGCTCTTTTCAGCTGGTAAGTTCGTCATGGTGAACTGCAAAGAATGAGGTAACTTGGGCATTGTGAGCCTCCCTTTCACAATTGCAGGCATCTTTTCTCAAGACAAGTTGAATGAGGAAAGGAAAAAGAAAACAGAAAACAAAACCAAACACAAACCCCATTGATGATATTCTGACCTGGATCAGAAATCCGAAGGCAGCTCAAACACACAACTCCTTACCCTACACCATCCCTGTCTTCACTTGACCCCCAAGCTTTGAGACTTATGCCCCATTTGGCTGAAGTGGCCCCACAAATAAGGAAGTTTATAGCTATGATACCTTCAATGGTTCTCTTTGTCATGTTAAATCTTTTCACCTGGCTCAAGTCCAAAGTCAACACATAGCTTTAAAATAAAAGTAGAGAAGATGACACCATGCAGTGAGATGTTGCACGTGCGCGTACACACACACACACACACACACACACACACACACACACACACACACACACTGATTTTACCCTGAGAACCAAGATAAGGTACATTATTTTCTTTTTTGTGAATGTGGCCAGTACTCATTTTTTTTTTTTTAATAGAGGTTTTAGATTTGGAAGCTCGGTTGGTTATGCTGTTTCTTCTGGCTTTTCTTCAAAAATGGTTCCAAATGGTAGAACAGACTGCTCTGTGAGTTGAGGAAATGCTTACACACACAATGGGTAGAGTCTGGGCGCTCTCAGAAGAGGGGAGCTGTAGAAGTTCTCACCATTTCTCCTGGCCCATCTGGGCTCTGAGAAGCCTGAAGACTCGAAGGCAAGCAGCTAGTAGTACTTGATCCTCCTCGGAGTGACTTACATATCATGGCTGTGAGCGGAATTCCTTTACGTGGAGAACACTGAGTGTCCTGGAAGCAGGAATCCCGCCTGGAGCTCCAGGAGGGTAAGATCGGGGGAGGGAGGGAGAGAGATCCAGACTGCAGATTTTCCAAGGTTTATGCAAGGTTAGGGGTAGAGAAGTGGTGTGTAGAGTGGAAGGGGCGGAACGGTTCCTACCGTTACAACTGAGGACTCCTTTTGTCCCAGGCGTCCAGTTAAGAAACTGAAAAACTTGGGATCTGTTCTTAAATTCTTAATATAAACGTCAATTAATTTTATTTTTCTTCTAAAAGCCGCGAATGCACAGAGACACCCAAACAAAAATAAAACAAAAACAACTCAAACCACCGGCTGTGAAGCCTCAAAGGGGCTGCATTTGTTTCGTTTAAACTAACAACAAATTATCTAATTAATATGTTTCAATTACAGCGTGAAAGGGACAGCCCCTGGACCGCCCGCCGCGGGGACACAATAGCCCCGGAGCCCACTCTAGGAATTCACAATAACTTCACATCTGTTTCTTTATTTCCTACTTTTGGGGTCTAAAACTCGTCTCAAAATCACATCAAATTGTGGCCTGAGTTATGAAATATGTCCCAGTGTTCGAGGGGGATGCAACTTTGCCCACGGATGCTTCATTTGCAAGCACAAAAGTGAAAGCCCATTGAAGAGCATTAAACAAATATATTAGAATTCTGTCACTTTATGCAATTGAGTAGATCAAATGAAGGGTCCCGGCCACTTCATTCACTCTCATTCACTCGAATAGAAAATGCAAAGAATAGCAACCCGAGACTGGGCCACCGATGTAGATTTAGCTCCTTTTTACTGGGAGACAAAAAGGCTGAATTTTCACAAACACATTGCTGACTCGGGGACTAGGAAACCAGCATTGGAACCCCTTTGGAATTTAAATTCATTTTATCTTCCTCTCTCTTTGCAGGGATCTGTTTGCACTACAGTGCAAGATGCAGGCATCCCCTGGCCTCTGAGAAAGGGGGAGGGGAGAGCGAGGGGGCAGGCGACGTGGGACTGGGATTCCCAAGGAACTCAGGGTGATTAATGAACACACAGGTCTGAGATAATAGATTTGATCTAAGCAAATCTTCATCTGTAACTCGATAAACATCCTCAGAGCCCACAGTGCCCAGCCTTTACCTCGCTGCCTGGCCTGGATTACACACAGCTTGTTTCCAAAGGCCAGAAGCACAACTGTGTCATCCCGTTTTCCTCTTCTCACTGTTCTCACAACAGACTTGAGGGCTGAGCTCTCAGCCTCACCTGCTGTCTCTCAGTATCTGTCCCTGTCTTCTTACCAGTGTGAACTTCTCTGTCTCTCTCTTGCACATCTTTGCAGTCCGCTGGCCATGCAAGTGAGCAGATCGATGCTTAGACATAGAATGTTACAATCGCGGAGAAGATACTCTTTGATTTGTTTCCAACCCATGACCCATGTGCCACTTGCTGTCATAAAAAAATGTTATCATGAAAATTGTAAAAACAAAATAAGGGTTGTGATTCAGTATATTATCTATTTGACATGTGGCCTAACACAATTCCCCTTCACTCAGTGAGGCCCAGGCAGGCTGAAAAGTTGGACACCAATAGGTTGGAATTTCCAAGCCTGAATTCTGTTGTGTTTTCATTTTCCACCCCCAGGGACATTGAGCCACATATGTCAGGGTGACCGAGATAATCTGGTGGGATACCTTTTCTCTTATGTCTTTCTCCACAGTCATTTTGCCTTGGTGAACTTTATAAACTTTTGTGTGTCAGCATCTTAGGGAGCTTACAGCAACTAGTGAACTTACTTCTAGAGACCGAGTAGGAAAAAACAAAGAGGGAAAGGTTGTAGCTTCTGAGATATGTTTGCAGAGAAATGAATTAATTTTTCTTCAAACTTGAAATCTAAATGAGGAGGTACTGGAGAGCTATTCTATTGTCCTCAAAAAATTTTGTCTTAGACTCTTTCTGAGAAACATTGGGACTTTGAACACTTGAAGTTTTATTTTTAAAATTTATAAGGTCATTTTTACGATCTTTATTTAATTCTCAGGATTGGTGTCTGGAGCTGGGAATGGGAAGGGGGAAGAGACAGAGCTTAGACTTCTAGATTGAAAAAAAAAAAGCTAAAGAAATAGTCAGTGGTTTTATAACCAGAAGCTATCAACATCACTGGAACTAATAATAAATCAGTGAGAAATTATCCACGAAAAACTGGAGTCGTTTAAATAAAACCTTCCTTGGAAGAGTTTCCTTCCAGACCTGTCTGGACCAAAAGGTCTTCTTTGGGATAGCCTCCTCTGCCTTGTGCCTGCAAATAACTGATGTCAAATCAGTTGCAGGCTTTTGAAGGAACAAATTCTCAGACATTAATTAGAGCAGATTATGCTCACAGATAAAAAGCATTCTTTAAGTATCTGCTGTTTGGAGACATTGTGATTTTAATTCAGCCAGTATATTTTTATTTACTCAGTTAATTTCTTCCCCTGAGTATTTCCTCTGGGTTTACCAAGGTATACAGTCCAGAAGCTTTGATGGTTTGTAGAAATAATCATTTCCAAATTCTGCTTTGGTTATAGATTTCTCTTTTCTTCACAAAATGCAATATATTTGTCTGATGATTCTAGGAGATAGTAGCACAGAGGAGAACAGTTCAAAACAGGACCTTAATTTTGTGCCACATCGAAGAAACTTAGTATTTATTCAATAGTGTCTAGAGTGTTTCGCATTAATTAGGGCAGATCCTTGGAGAGACGTTACAGCCAAGCATGTTTTCCCACTATAGAAAACTCTAAGCATCTGAACGTCATACCAGATCTTCCTGCTGCAGGGGAAGCAGGGCTGTACATATCTTGGAAATAGCAACCACACGTATTTTACTCACTACATACACATGACAGACCAAAGATCTAGACACAGCAATAAAATAATCACCAGCAAGTTTCACAGTCACTCTGCACGCCATAATGTTCATGTCAGCTACTGGAAAATAACCACGTTTCATCTCAAGATTTCTGGCAGATTTCACAGTGGAGACAAAATGACAAACGATAACCCAATGCTCTCAAGCTCTGAGAGTTACCCAAAAGGAATCAAATATTTCCATGACTGTCTAGGAGGCAGCAACAGCTCAAACTTCTGTGCTGTGTTTCACTGGGGGCGGGGGGAGAGGAGTGTTAGGGAGGGAAAATAAGGAATGAGAAAAGTTTCTGTCTGTCAGACTGTCCTAGTCATGTCTGTGTAGTGACTCTTGTCCTTAGCACAGGAAAACAATTTATAACAATGACAGGGAGTGCGGGATGTAGTTCTGGGGTCTAGCTTAGGTAAAAATTCTGTTCTTTGGTCCCAGGTGTCAGTGAATGAGGATGTTAACCAGAGTAGGTTTCTACTGTGAGACTGTTAGTAAGATTAAAACATATGAGTGCATTTAAAAACACTTCTGGATGTGATTGGCTTTAATAAAAGAGAACTGATCTCATAAAACAAGAAAGTGAAAATAATTAACTTTGACATCAAAATATAAACAACAATTTGATTAACTGTACTGCTAATTATTCTTTACTGTGTAGCCAATGTTATCTAATTCTTAAAAATGACAGATGCTGAGCAGGAGCTCAGTGGCAGAGCTCTTGCCTAGCATGCATGAGGTCCTGAGTTCAATCACCAGCACCACAGAAAAGGGGGCAATAAACAAATCACTAAATCATCATGCAAAGTAGTTACTTGGAATTTCTCTGTAGAAGTTTGCATTGATTTCTCAGGATATAACTGGTTTTCTTCTATTTTATATAGAAACATAGTTTTTACTTTAAAAATGCCATGGGAAATTGTCTATATTTTCCCTATGCTTAGTTAAAAGGAACATAATCTTCTTCCAGTATTGCCATGGTTATCAGAGCAATGCATTTTCACTTCTTGCATTTCTGCGCTGCCTTTGCATTATAATCTAAGTACTTTCCTAGGCAGCTATATAGTTTTTGTAACCATCTATTTTAATAGTTTTATAGTATACTGCTGGGGCATTTAGGATTTTTTAAGGTTTTGTTTGTTTTTGCTTATTCAAAAATTACTGCAGTGAGCATCTTTTATTCCTAAATAAACTCTATTTTTGATGATGCAAAATAGCTTTGCTATACTGAGTTTCCCAGTAGCTTTGAGCAAATTCAATCCTATAGTTTAACTTAGGATTTCAGCCTTGGCTCTTATGTTTCCACTGGTTTCTCCCCTGAAACCCACATTTTTTCTTTGACCTAAAATCATCACTACATTGAATGTTACAGTCAGAAAGATTCTGAGAGACCTCAGGTGAACTGATTCCTCTATTTCACTTCCTTTGGTAAATCCCTCTGATGTATTCTTTTAACTTCTCCAAAACACCAGACAGAGGTTCAGAAAGTAAAACCGAAGTGCAGTACTAGCACAAATGCCAGATGCGTACAACTAAAATAAAAAAGGTCAGGAGAATATTGAAATGGTGAAGTGATGACTTTCACTGATAACATGAGGGCACCTGACTGGAAGACAACTTTGCACGCAATATGTCTTTTAAGCGGAGGGAGAGTATGGCAGTTTATTAAACTATAGGAAAACTGTCATTGCTAAGTCTTGGAATTCAAGAAAAGTGATTTGCATTTTTAAAGTCCCCGATAGGTTTCCTCAACCTGAAAACCAACAGATACAGACTCTGTCCATTCTGAAAAGTCTAGGCCACCACCAGTGTGCACCGTGCCATTTCTGAGAGAGCTAATTCCCATGATGGGAGATTGGGGAGACAGGATGGAAAGGGGAAAAGGAAGCTGAGCTTTGAAACCAGGAGTCCTCATTGTATCATCTCTTCCGAGCCTTCTTAAATGACACGTCTGTGTGTGACTCCCCCACTCCAGATTCTTGAGATCTTATTTGTTTTTAGGGAAGCAGCTTCACAATGTCTGAGTTTGGAACAGACCTAGACAGTGGAGTAGGTATGTTGTCCACCCCAGGAAACTGCTGTAACTGATGGATGAGAGAAATCACCCTCTTGATTTGGAATCATTGCTCTTAAAGGTGAAAAAAAAATCATGAAACCAGGGTCTGGAGATTAAGTTCAGTGGCACTGTGCCTGCCTGGTAAGCATAAAGTCCTGAGTTCAATCCCCCATAGCGCGCGCGCACACACACACACACACACACACACTCAGGAAACTGAAGTACTTTGTTCTCAACTACTTCTCAATAGTTGTCTCAAACTACTTCAAACTCCATACACTGAAATATCCCTTCCTTTGCCTTGGTTTACTTAACACAGAGAAGTTGTGGGTGTGGGGGATGAGAAGGAAAAAGAGAAGTGAGATAAAATGTCTCTGTAGTGTGGTCCTTCATATCACAACCCCCACTTTACCACACACATTCTAATTCACTTCAAGCCAGTATGATTCATCCCAATTCACCAAATGTCACTAACATCATCTGCCACAAACATCAGAAATGAGGTCTTCCACAGAAATCTCTTGGTCAGAAGACATGCTGGTTTGCTAGCTAAACATGCCACTTAAAGCTCTCACCCATAAGTTTTGATCTATGTGCTGTGCATGCTCTGCTGGAGGTCCTGGGTCATGGTTCAGACTTAGTTACCGGAGTCATTTGTGCTCACTCCAGCCACTCAGCTGGAGACCTCTCTTTTCTTATCTGGTCACTTTCCCTCTGGATTTCAAACACCCGTCCTACAGCCAGTCATAGCACTCAGTATCTATACTCCCCTGAGCTCAAAAGCCCACACAGAGACAGTGAGAAAAGATGCTATCTATCTGCCTGCCTGCCTGCCTGTCTGTCTGTCTGTCTATTGGGAGCATACACTCTACACTAAGCTATTCCCCCAGCCAGGAGAAGATGGTTTTAAAGATTCCAGGTTGGCAGTGCTGCTATTTTCCTTTTATTTACCAACCTTACTACATAAAAAGAAAGGAAAATAAAATCTGCCATTACTTTGGAGTAGAAGTTTTCCTGATAGTTTCTACTGCAAAGCTAGTTTGCTGATGTTTAAAAGTGACAGTGAGGAAACTTTGCTCCCAACAACTGGATGGTACCTGGAATTCACGCTGTTATAGTATGACATCGACCTTCTCTAAATCTGACAGAAGTATCCCATCTGGGACCAATAAACTTGACAAAGCAGTCATGTATTTTCTTTTTCCCTATCATTCAAGGCAACATGTGTGGCCCTGTATGGCGTCTTCTACTTAGTGTAAATCAGCATAAAATGGCCTGACAAAGAGAAGTGCTGGGATGTTCTTGCGATGTATTAAGTTTGGCACCAGCTTCTTCTAGAATAAAAGTGGTTGCACTGATTCTGGAGAGTTGGATTAAGATTCCAGGATGGAAGACGTATATAAGTATCATGTACAAACTGATTGTGCCGCTGGCACTCCTAAAATGAGCCATCTAAAGAGAGGGTTTTGAGCAAGTTGTAGAAACTCTCAGCTTTAGTTACTTCATCAAAAAAAGACATTTTGAAATGTTGAAATGATTTACTTTTCCTCTCTCTGCTCCAAATCCACTCTTTTACACTCTGTTTTGTGAAGTCCATTTTCCAAATCCCTTGGCCAGCTGCCTTCCTGTGGGCTGTGCAATCTGCTTGGGTAGAAAGGAGGCACCGCTGGCAGCACTAGGGCGCGGAGAGCTTGGGGCTTTCCCAGTCTAGGGAAGGGCCTGCCTGTGGAGCTTGCACCAGCCACAAGGAAAGTGAGGCATAAACCAACAATGGTTCCAAGTTTCTCTGAAAGGTTTAAATCCTTTTAGTTTTAAAGATAAAAGGCATGAATTCCAGATATTTTGTGTCATCCCTTGATTTCAAAATTAAGAGTAAAAGGGAAAATTAAAAGATGGCTGAACTTACATACACAGTAGAGCGAGATTCTCCTGTCAATGCACAAAGTACTGTTTCAGGGAATACCACTTTTATCTTTTATTCTTATGGCTCATGGATTTGCAGCATTGAACTAATTTATAGCAGGAGTTATAGCCCAAATCTAGATGCCACCTGTTGGTGAGCTAAGAATTATTTTTACATTTCTTTTTTTATTTTATTTTATTTTTTAAGGTTTTTTGAGACAGGGTCTCACTTTGTGGTTCAGGCTGGCCCTGAGCTCAGCCTCCAACTCACATCATAGCAGTTCTCCTGCCTCTGCCTCCGGAGTGCTGGGATTACAGGCGTGAGCCACCACGCCTGGCACTGTGGTATGTGGTATTGGTTGCTGCTGGGGTGAGTCTCCACGCCCAGTATTGTTATGTGGTTACTTGGGATCGAACCCGGGCCCTTGCGCTTCAAGACAGGCGCCGGAACCACTGAGCTATATCCCCGGCCCCATATTTTTACATTTCTTAATGTTTGTCCAAAAATTAAAATAATGATAACCAGGACACATGAAATTCAAATTGCAATGTCCATTAGTAAGTTTTATCAGAATTTACACTCATTTACATATAATCTGTAGTTATTCTGTATTACCTATTGCAGAACTGAGTCTGACAGAGACCACATAAGTGAAAAACTTAAACTATTTATTTTTGGAGGTTGTTTTTTTTTTTTTTTTGAGACAGGGTTTTGCTTTGTAGTTTAGGCTGGTCCTGGGCTTGCTATGTGGCCCAGGCAAGCCTTGAACTCACAGCAATCCTCCTGCTTCTGTCTCCTGAATGCTGGGATTACAGGTGTGAGCCACCACGCTTGTCACTGTTGGTATGTAGTTACCAGGGATTGATCCCAGCACCTTGCATTTGCAAGGCAGGTGCTGGAACCACTGAGCTAAATCCCTGGCCCCTATTCTTTGGATCTTTAGGACAGGATGTGCCAGTATCCAAGTTCTAAATATGGAGTATGCACTGCCATGTGAGGCTTTTTCTATCACAGCTATGCTTATTAGGTGGTGATTGAGTCATATATGTAGGGAAAGTTCAAGAGGAAATCTAGATGTTTACGTAATCCATCTGACTGCAAATGTGGAGGCCATGACAACTCTCCACATAACCTTGTATCTCTCAGGTTGCTCACAAGATCATCTCCCATATTTCTACAGGCTGAGTAGTTTGCAAAGTCCAAATGCAACTTTGATCATTACTCAGCTGAGATTCTTCTTTCTAGACTTTCCTTTTCTACTCAAATTACTACAAGAGATTTGCACACTGGAATTAAACATTGGAAGTCGATGAATTTAGCACATCTTTCCTTGGCAGGGGTGTGAAATGTTCTATTTTAAGTAATAGTTAAGATTCCAAAGTTAGTGGGCTGGGGATGTAGCTCAGTGACACGACTCAATAACCATGGCAAGTGCAAGGTCCTGAGTTTGTTCCCTGGTACCACCCAAAAAAAGAAAAGAAGACTCCAAAGTCAAGATTCAGTTCACCTTTCTTTTTTTTTTTCAGTGTTGGGTGGAACCCTCACAAAGCAATTGCTTACTATTGAACTACTCTCCCAACCCTCTAGCTTACATTTTATGTTTCATTTCCCACAACTGAAATTTTTTATTTTTATTATATATATTTTTTGTGTGTACTGGGGATCAAACTTGGGCCCTTGTGCTTCCAATGGAGGTGTGGTACCAACTGAGCTAAATTTGCAGCCCCAACTGAAAACTTCTTTTAACTGTCTCAATTACTTTTCACATTTGCTGAGACAAACTACTCAACATCCAAAGTTAAAGGAGGAAAGGATTATTGCAGCTTACAGTTTGTAGAGCTTTGAAGCTATAACTGCCTGGATGTAAGGCAGGGAGGCATGACAGAGGCAAATGAATTCATGGCAGGCAGAAGGCTGCGAAGCAGTGAAGCAGCAATCAGCAAGCAACAAGCAGCAAACAACAATCAACAATAATAGCAGCCCTCTTTCTGCCCCTTACAGTCTATCTAGCCTATGTGCTCTTAGCGTGAATGGTACTCACACCCGGGGTGGGGGGCAGCCTTAATCTTAGCATCATACCTCAAAACAATCCCAGCATCACACACTCTAGATTCAGCCACCTCTGAAAAGCTCCACTTAGGACGGCATGAAGCTTAACTAAGAGGTATAATAAGAACATTTTAGTTGATACATTAGATTTAAAAAAAATGAGCATTGGAAATAATCACAGATAAAATATTACATGTGTCTTTTGTTCTTTTTCTTGCCTACAGAGACAGAGGGGCCCTGGAAGATCAAAAATGTTTATCATCATTATTATGATTTTTTTAGTGATACTTTTCATGACTTGATGGCTTGGTGCTTATGCATGCCTGTGTGTGGGGGACAAGTTATATCGATGAGGGTGAGGGCACTGACTAGCACTGACTCCCTCTCCTGCACCTTCTCCCATACCCCACATAGAGACATGTTTGTGTGACTTGGTGACCAAAATGCAGTGATCACCCAAAATGGTATTTCAATCTACCTACATGTATGTGTGATGGGGATGACAGACATTGATTGTTAGTAAGCAGACACAGAAGTCTTCCTATTACTAAATGTGAGCTTCTGCCATTTGTAATGTAACTAAGCTAAAATAGAGAAAATAGAAATAAAATTTAGAAAATAATAATATTGTTATTTGCATACATTAACTTTATTATATAATTAATAGATGTTTTGTTACTTATATAATTTACTATATTATATATTTTATATGGGGTTTAAAAGAATTTTTTTTGGGGGGGGACAGAGTCTTGCTTTGTAGTTCAAGCTGGTCCTCAACTCAGCCTTGAACTCACAGCAATCCTCCTGCCTCTGCCTCCCAAGTGCTGGGATTGTAAGCATGAGCCACCATTCCTGGCACTGTGGTATGTGGTATTGATTGCTGGTGAGCGTGAGTCAGCATGCCCAGCATTGTTGTATGTGGTTCCCAAGGACAGAACCTAGGCCCTGGCACTTACTTGCAAGACAGGCGCCAGAACCACTGAGCTAAATCCTCGGCCCTCAATTCATTCTTGTGGGCTGGTTGCAACTCAAGTTGGTTGTAAGTCAAGACTATTTTTCCCATTAAAAAAAATCATCACAATACCCATAAAGCATTCCCAACCACCCAAAGGCTACTTTACCTAATATTTTCATAATAAAACAGGGCTGTATAACGTATGCTATATTCACTAAAAAGTTATAAAATATGTGTAACTTATGAGAAACAACAATCACGTTGTACTCATCATTCAAGTTGACATCATTGGCTTTCAGGATGAGGGGATGAAATGGAAGGTGGTTATGATTTGGAAGGAGAGTCCCCTTCCATAGGAACATCGGGAATCTGGCTCTCTGGTGTCCCTTTTCTCCGTAGGAGACTTTGCAGCCCACTAGTCCTGCTTCTGGCTCAGCTGGTCTCAATGTTTTCAGAACTAAAAACTGGTCTACACTTGTCTGTTTCTGTCTTTTCTTTCTTTCTTTTTCTTTTTTTTTTTTTTTTTGAGACAGGTTCTTGCTTTTATAGTTCAGGCTGGTCCTGAACTTAGCCTCGAATTCACAGCAATCTTCTTGCCTCTGCCTCCAGAGTGCTGAGATTATAGGCATGAGCCACCACACCCGGCACTGTGATGTGTGGTACCAAACTCTGGTCCTCGCCCTTGCTGAAATCACTGAGCTATATCCCTGGCCCTGTTTCTGTGTTTTCTTTATCACTGTTCTACAGTATGACCTGATACTGTCATTCAGTAAGTAAACATAACAATTGGCTTTTTCTCTGTTTAGGTGGGTCTTCTTCATAAATGTTTGTGTCTCTATCCATTTTTTCAGGATTTCCTTTATTTCAGAAGAACTTTGCCGCACTGATTGTTGATAGTTCCCTTGTCTTTGGAAAGCTCCTCAGCTTCCAGAAGTTGCTGAACTAGACAGTTCCTCTGGGTGTTCCTCCACCAGTTCAATATCACCACTGTCGACCTGCAGTCTGTGGACTATGCTACAGTGACAATGTCATCAGCTACAACGTCAACCGAAGGTTCAACCTCCTCTACACAGCCTTCAGAATCTCTCTGCTGTATAATTTTAGGTTCCACTTTCTTCTAGGCAGATCTCAATGTCCTTAGACAGACACTGACCCAGGATTTCTCAATTAATCCCACACAAAGACTGGTATTTGGGTCATCACACAAGACTTTGGTCATAAGCTAAAACTAGAATTCTGATCAGAACCCAAGTTGTTTGTATGTGAGGTCAGTTTTTTAACTTGAGGGTCCACTGTATTAAGTATTTTCAGTTTTTTTCTCCTACACACTGGAGCTTTCTCTTTGATGAGATGTGCATAATGAATGAGTTAATATCTGCTTGCCTTGGTGCCTGGTTTGTAGTGTTTGACAAATGAGCGCCATATTTAATTATAATAAATATGATGCTATTCTATACTTCGCTATTGCACTGACAATTGCAAAGTCTGATGACATGTTTAACATCTAAGCTGTTTGAGTGCTGGGGTTGTGTGCATCTGAGCAATTACTATGGTAAGACCTGCACAACACAGTCAACATACAGTCCTGAATCTCCAGGATTCACAGGCAGTACTCTGGAACACTTAGTAACAGTGAAGGATGATAATAATCATGCAACATTGCAAAAGGAAAACTTTTTAAAAATACGAAGCACAGGATGAATTACCAAATATATTACAGCAAGTGTTACACAACCAAGAAGAAAGACGAGTTGCAAGTCAAAGCGCTTCAGGCAATTTTAGTTTTCATCCCACATCGGAACTTGTAGAATTCATCCATTTTTTTTTTTTTAAGGTAGAAAAAGAGCTATTTGGATTTGCTGACATCCAGCTTCCTAATGATTGGTCTTCCTGATTCAAAAGTTCTATCAGTGCTCTGATGTTAAGTCTAAGGGATGCAAAATCAAGGGGGAAATGTTTCACACAAAACAAACCTCAGATGTCCTGGAACAACCCTTCTGTTCCGAATTTGGTTCTTATTTTCAATTCCAAAAACAACACACAAGGCCTTAAAAGGTACAAACTACCTCATGTTTATGCATGTGGCCCTGGAGAAACTAGGATTTCAGATTCCTTTGATTATGAATTGGCTGAAGAAAACACCAGCCTAAAGTTACTGGAGAACTAGTTCTCCCTGCCCCCACCTTACCTCAGACCGAAAGAAATCTCCAAACTGCATCAATTTACAATGGTGCCATTGACATGACTTTATTGGTATATCTTTCTTATGCATTTGACCAATCAAAATGATAATTTAGACAAACTAGGGATGGCAGAGAGCATTATCCAGCAATATCTCATTATTATGCAAAAAATCAGATATTCACAGCAACTGTCTCATCTATTTATTGTTTGGTTACTCATCTGGAAATTTTAATACTTTCTTCAGGGGCAGGGACTGGCAATAAAAAAATAGACCAATATATCAAACCTTTAACTTCCAGCCATCATTGTGTGCCATAATACAGATGGAGTGGCTATCAGCAAGCTTTACTGTGTTGGTTTATTTCCTTCACCAGAGAATGTGGATTTAAATGGGATAAAGCCACAAAGTCGACTTCTGGCTGGAGAGTTGCTCAGAACCTTCTTCCTTTGCAAAGAGATGATAACTGGTTCTCATCAGGCTTCCCAGAAACTGGTGCCCATCGGGGCCTGCAAGCTGAGGCCAATGTGAGTGAGGAGAGCAAATAGAATTGTTCATGAGACTTTTGCATTCCCAAAAGGCTGTCTTGTGTTATCTATCACTTGACAGAAAGAGTCACGTTTCCTGCTGTAAAAACACAACTTGTTCAGTGCAGGGTATTGGTCTAATTACTTTACGATTATTTATTTCATCTTCAGCATGAAGCTGCCAAGTTGCTACTAGTATTAGTCCACATAATATAGATAGGGAAATGTAGGCAAAGATCAGATGCATAATTTGCCCAGTTAGCACACGGTGCAGTCAGAGTTTCAATGCAGACAAGCTCTCTCCAGAATGTGTGTTCATGACCACTATACTCTGCACGCCAGTTATGTAGATAATAGTGACTGTATTTCTCTTTTTCATAGTCTATGCCGGAAGAGTAAATGGTGGGGAGGAAAAACCGCAGGTCATGATAAAAGAAGCATGGAAATATTCACTCATGGTCAGATTCTGAGACCCAAGCCAAGTCACTTAAAAACTGCCAGTGAAATTCAGGAATGTGCATTTTCAAACAGCTCCTTGAATGATTCATAATCACATCAAGGTTTGAGAGCCACCAGAAGAGAATTTCTGGTTTAGAAATCAGAAGATAATCTGTATTTGGGTCTTGTGATAGCTTCCTGTTACTGTGACAAACGACCTGAGGACATTGATTTAAGAGGAGGAATGGCTGACTTTGTCTTAGGGTCTCAGAGCTTGCAGTCCACGATTGACACTGTCGCCCTGGGCCTGGGGCAGCCCAGTATAACACAGCAGCAGATGGACACGCAGAGGGAGATAGGTCACTTCATGTCAGTCAAGGGGCAAAGGAGAGTAAGGGTCAGGGATCCTAGTACCTCAGTGACTTAACTTCTTTTCACTAGACTCTGCCCCTAAGGTTGTGCCAACCCGTAAATAGTCTCACACTTTGGTGTCCAAACCTTCAGTATATGAGGCCTGGGGACACTGAAGATCCAACCAAACAGGTCCCAACTCCACACTGATGTGCTTTGTAATTTTAGAGAAGTCAACTAAACCTCTGGATCATATGTGAAATGGACACAAGAACACCTGCCCTATAAATTGTAGAGTTGTTGGTAAGAATGAGATGAAAAATGGCTTGTGACAGAAACCAACACATTCACAAGTACATCCAAATATGAGCTGTTAGTGTCTCTATTATTGACCGTATCCAAGCCTGGTCACTTGCTAACATTACTGTCTCCTTGGGGGACAGACATTGTAACTGTACCTTTGTCTACCATGCTAAGCATGATAAACCTACCCTATAAATACAGGCTTAGTTCAAAATGTTCCTTAAATACCTTAAGGTGTTTCACCTTATAGTTTTAAGGATATATGAGCAAGTCCACAGATGCAATGCCATCAATTATCTGGAACTCAAGAGACCGATGTTTGAGTACTATAGTCTACGGTTCACAGAGTGCTTATCCACACAAGTCTTAAGGTAGACTGGGCAGTTAAAGGTAATGGCTCTACTTAACTACAAAAGAGAAAACTTAACGACAAATGCTTTGTCTAAAGTCAACTAAGTAATCAAAGGACAACTTCCACGTTTCTTGTGATAACCACTTCATACATTCAAATAACTTACAGTTGGAACAAAACTGCCCACAAAGATGAGAGGCCCTGTGTTTTGGAAAAGGGAAAATAGGGAAGACCAGTGCTAATGAGAGCCATTATCAGGGGAAAAACACGTTCATGGTAGGATCAAAACTTTTTTTAATCTTGAGGATTGGAACCAGGGCCTCTGCAATAAGCTATAACCACATCACTTTAAATTTTTTTTTTTGTAATTTTTGAGTTTCGTTGTTGCTAAGTAAATAAATGATCCTAGACTGGGTTTAAATCTCTGATACTCTTCTTTTAGCCTCCTAGAGTGCTGGGATTACAAGTGTGTGCCACCACATCCAGCTCTAATTTTCTTTCAAAAGGTGTTTTTGTGTTTTAAAACAGGATCTCATTAAATAGTTCAGGATTACCTTGAACTCATAGTGATTCTCCTGTCTCAGCCTCCGGAGTACTGAGATTACAGACATGTGCGACTACACCTGACTCAAAAGGTGTTCTATTTGTATATGAGACTATTGGCAAGAATGTACCACAAGGGCAGGGAGATCATTTGGGAAGCTATCAATTCTTCCTACTTGGCCTCATGAATCAGAACAGACTTGTTTTCTCCCATTTAAAAGCACCCATACAACTTTAGAAAAATCAAGGTTCTACAGAAGAGCAAAGGAACCCAATCTGCTTTGAAAAATCTTTGTGTAGCCATATGCTGCCAAGAAAGAACAGAGAAGATGGGCCGGGGACTTAGCTCAGTGGTTCTGGCTCCCTGCCAGTAAAATTCAGGAATGTGCGTTCCTGGGCACAAGGGCCCAGGTTTGATCCCCAGTAACCACATACAACAGCGCTGGGTATGGAGACTCACATCCATCGGCAATCAGAACCACATACCACAGTGCAAGGCATGGTGGCTCACACCTGTAATCCCCACACTCTGGAGGCAGAGGCAGGAGGATTGCTGTGAGTTCAAGGCTGAGCTGAGGGCTAGTTAGAGAAGAAATCTACTGCAGCGCCCGCCCTCTGTAATTGAGAGTGACTAAACACAAAACCAGAGCTGGCTCCTAGGAAGGCAACATGGTAGAAGGGTATGGTAGGGGAGAAAAAACTCAGGCCACAGTGGCAAGAAGCAGAGACAGAGAAGAAGGGAAGGAGGGAAGGCCATACCCGCAGTGACCTACCTTCTCCAGCCAGGATTCACCTCCCAAGATCATGTTTAGATATAAACTTGCCAGTTGACTAATTCTCTGGTATCCAATCGCCTCCCCAAAAGCCCACCTCTGAGTGCATGAGGCTTTGAGGGGATATCTAGATATAAATCATAATACTAAGGATGCCCACTATCACTGTTCTTGTTCAATATAGTGCTTGAAGCAATCAAGGAAGAAAATAAAATAAATGGTGTATATAGGAAAAAGATGAAATGATGACTTGATTCTTTATATAGAAGAGCCAAAAATTCCACCAAAAGTCTCCTAGAACTAATATATATATTCAGCAAATGTCTTACTTACTCATTACTGACACGAAATACTCGACACCCAGAGTTAAAGGAGGCCAAGGCTTCCAGTTCATGGAGGTTTTCAGTCCATAGTTGGCTGGCTCCGAAGCAGGGTGGCACATGGCAGAGGGTTGTTGCAGAGGAGAAACAGTTCATTGTAGGCGGAAGACTGCAAAAGCAAGCAAGAGACAAGAAAAATCTCTTTCTTTCCCTTCTATTGCATTGAAGCTACCAGGATTAGGATGGTGCTGGACCAATCAGTAGACTGATTTAGTAACCATTCACCCTTAATCTTAGCACCCTTAATCCTAGCATTGCACCATGAATCAATCACAAATAGATAGAGTCACCTCCAAAAAAGCCCCAGTTGTTACTGCATGAACATTTGGCGCAACCTGGAGACACAAACCACAAGAGCAATGTAGCAGGATACAAAATCAACACACAAAATGTCTGTTGTGTTACTGTATGCAAATAATGAACTCACCAAGAAGGAAACTAGGGAACAATACCCTTCGCAATAGCTTCAAAAAATTACACACATAGGAATTAACCTAATTGAAGAAGTGAAAGGCCTCTATAATAAAAACGATAGTATAATGAAAAATAAGATCAGTGAAAATGTCAGAAAATGGAGAGATATTCTTTTGTTCCTGGATAAGCAGAACCACTACTGTCAAAGTGGTCACACTTCCAAAACTGATCTACAGAGGTAATGCAATCCCGATGAAAATACCAACAGCTTTCCTCACAGAATAAGAAAAAAAAATGAAAACAAAAACAAAAAACAGCCCTAAAATTCATATGGAACAAGAAAGACCAAAAATTGCAAAAACAATCCTGGCAACAAGACTGAAGCAGCAGTCATCACAATTTCAGACTTCAAACTATATTAAAAAGCTATAAGGATGAAAAAAAAAAAAAAAACCACAGCATGGTACTGGCACAAAAACAGACATGTGGGTCAAGGGAACGGAAGAAGGGTACAAGAACAAACTCCGACACACTCAGCCATCTGAGGATCTTTGACAAAGGGAATACATATACGCACTGGAGGAGAGACAGTATCTTTACCAGTGGTGCCTGGAAAACACGTTATCCATGCACACAAGACTGAGTCTAGACCCACATTTCTCACCTGGAACCAAGAATAAAATGTAAATTCGTCAGAGTCCTAAATAGTAAAATAGAAACAATGGCTGGAGGATAAAATAGGCAAAATCCTTGATAACGTAGGTACAGGCAAAGACTTTCTAGATAGAACCCCAATCACACAACAAATAACATCAAGAATCACCAAATGCCATTGTGTCAAACTAAAGAATTCTTGCACATCCAAGGGAACAACCAACAGACTGAAGAGACAACCTACAGAATGGGAAAAGATTTTGCTTAGTACTCACATAGAGGACTAATATCTAGAATATATAAATAAATTTTTAAAATTATATATCACCAAATTAAAAAAAAACAATCAAAATGAGCAACTGAATGAATCAATACTTTTCAGAAGAAATAAGAATGTGTAGTAAATACATGAACAAACGTTGAACATCTCTGGCCATCAGAGAAATGCAAATTGAAATAACTCTAAGATTCCATTTTATTTCAGAAAGAATGTCTACAATCAAGAAGTCAAAGAACAGTAAGTGCTGGCAAGGCTATCGAAGACAAAGTCAACCTCCTACCTTCGATGGAATGTAAACTAGTACAACCACTATGGAAATCAGTATGGAGATTCCTCACAAGACTAAAACTAGAAATTCTACTCTACTCTTTTCCTTCCATGTATTTTTCCAAAAGAGTTAGTGATCAGTATAATATTATAGCACTCCATGCATATCCTTATTCACAGCAGCTAAGCTCACAACAGCTAAATCCTGGAAGCAATCTATATGTTTATCAAAAGATGAACAGATAAAGAAAATGTATTTATATACATTGGAGTATTACTTTCCATAAAGAAGGATAAATTTGAGTCATCTGTTGGAAAATTGATGCATTTGAGATCATAATGTTAAGTGAAATAAATAAACTTAAATAGCAGATGGCTTCTTTTATATGAGTACCCCAAATAACAAATAATTTAAAGAGAAAAAAAATACATAAAAGGAAACTGAGAGATAGGTCTTTTGCAAATGGGAATGGAACCAAGAGATGGAAGGAGGGGAAGAAGTAAAAATAATTAATATGTGTTATATACATATACCATTTCCCCATGGTGAATATAATTGTTACATTCGAAACTTGTACTAGTAAATACTTTAAAATTTAAAAATTTAAGTGGGCTGCAGGTGTAATTTAGTAGAGTGACCAGTATTCAATCCCTGGTATTTCAAAAAGAAATGAAAAGATACAACAACTTGTACCATTTAACATGTTGACCAATAGAATTAAGAAAAATGAGATGAAAACCACAAGAAATATATCTGATTGAACTTATATAAAAATAGATAAAGAACTTCTATAATAATCATAAGGAGACTAAAAATAATGGCACAGTATATGAACAAATATATTTTAAGGAAAAGATACAGAAAGCAAATAAGCACTTGAAAGCTGTATCCTTAATAAACCTATTCACTGGGCCAGGGATTTAGCTCAGTGGTTCTGGCGCCTGTCTTGCAAGAGCAAGGGCCTGCGTTCGATCCCTGGTAACTGCATACAACAGTACTGGGTGTAGTGACTAATGCCCACCAGCAATCAGTACCACACACCACAGTGCCAGGTGTGGCTGCTCACATCTGTAATCCCAGCACTTGGGAGGCAGAGGCAGGAGGATGGCTGTGAGTTTGAGGCCGAGCTCAGGGCCAGGCTGAATTACAAAGTGAGATCCTGTTTAAAAACAAACAAACAAACAAAAAAACCAAACCTATCCACTAGGGAAAGGCAAATTAAAATTGACCCATCTCAAGACTTATAATTAAGACACCTTAATTACTAAGGCTAAAACTTAAAACCTGACAATCCCAAGTGTTACAGAGGATTCAGCATCCCTGGAATTTTCTACATTGTTGATGGGGAATGCAAATGGACAACCCTTTCATAAAAATTTGAGTATTTTCTCCAAAAATTAAATGTATAATTACCATATGACTTCAAAAAATTCCACTCCTAGGGATTTATGCAAGATGAATAAAAATTCTACATAAAGTCTTACACTTAAGTGTCCATAGCAGCTTTATTTATAATGCCAGCAAAATGTAAAGAACTCAAATGTTCTTCTAACTTGTACAGTAGATGGATAAGTTATGGCAATTCATACAATGGAATAGCCCTCAACAATAAAAAGAGTGACCTCCTGATACATGCAACACTTCAACGACTCTCAAAGGCATTATCCTAAGTAAAGAACCCAGAAACTGAAGATTACATGAGTTACGGTTCCACTTACAGGACATTCTAGAAAAAGCAAAATACAGAAACAGAAATCAGATGAGGGGTTGCCAAGAGCCGAATGTGGGGACAGATATTGATGCCAAGAGGTGCAAGGAAGTTATTTGTGACCATAAGGATTTTCTAGGCTTTGACTGTGATGGCACTGAAAACCAAGTGCAAGGTGAAACTCAACCCGATTGTGCACTTCAAGTTGGTGAATTTTGCTCTATGCAAATTGTACAGCACAATATCGCATTAAAAAAACAAAATAAAATCCTTTCAGTGGTTCTAACTTCCCTCCGAATGAATGACTCTCTCTAAGCAGAGTCCCTCCAGGATTAGACCTACCTCTCCTGTGACCTTGTCCCCTGCCCCTCTCCCTTCTCTTCCCCAGCCTGTAAGAGGTCTCCTGAGGCCATACAGACCATGACCCTTCTGGGAATTTTACCATGTTTTTGTACCTTACTTAGGTCTGTGACTCAGGGTCACCACTTCAGAAAGTCTAATCTCTCCATGAGAGTTCCTTACAGGTGCCTCCGTTTGCCCATCTCTACAAGGAGGAAAAGGAATCGAGGGATCCCTTGGAGAGAAACAGAAATCAATCAGGGGTTGCTAAGAGCCTAATCTGACACCCTTTGGCTCTGACATTTGTGGTTCAGAATGCATTCCTGCCCCAGGTGATAAAGGAGTTGTAGGAGACAGCATTTCAGGTGAGTTGCAGCTGGGGCAGAGCTCTGCAGTGTTTTGAGGGCCAGTGGCCACTTCCAACCATCAGAATTGGGAGAGGCCTCATGGTGGAGTTGGCTTCTGAAAAGTTTTTAGGATTGTGTGTGTGTGTGTGTGTGTGTGTGTGTGTGTTTGTGTGTGGTATTAGGGATCAAGCCCAAGACCTTATGCTTGCCAGGCAGGCACTGGAACCACTGAGCTAACTCCCTAGACCCATAGGATTTTTTTAAATGGAAGAATGATTAACTGGACAATTGGAATACTATCCTAGCTTCTTTTCAGAGTAAACTTCTAATTTCTTAGTTGGTACAGTATGAACTTTTTCTCCTGTTTGAAAACATCCTAGGAAACTGTTGTACCACTGAAGGTCCAGAATTTCTTCTGGAAGAAGTGTATGGCACTTTTTTCTTCCATATTGGTAACTAGTTTGATGAAGTGTAGCTTGTAAATATTGTGCCGGACATCAGAAAAATTGAGGAGGAAGAAAAGTCTACCTTGGAACACTTCATCATTTCTACAGCTCCTGAGACCCAACTTCAGTTTCCTGGGTAGCAGAGTTCATCCTCCTCTGCTCAGGATGCATGATGAGGGGGTGCAGTAAACCCAAAGAACGACTGTTCTCGGGGATCTCGAGCAACCTGCTTGTACTGATGTGCACACTGAGGAAGAGCTATAAGCAAGCTCATTAATCATGCCTCTACTTAATTGTAAAAGCTAATTGCCTGTTAAGGTAAGGCAAGGCTTATTTCCTTCATCAGAGGGGTCACAACCTGAACATGTGGATGAGATCTGAGATGCTGATGTGAAAGGCAAAATGGATGAAGTTCAAGCAAACGCCGAGATCCCAAGACCTCCTCACTTCCTCTTGTTTCCTATTGGTCTTTAATCAGGGTAGACTCAGACCAGCTGCACACAGGAAATCTGGACAGTGTGTCAGGCTGTGACTTTGGCATCATTCTTTCCACGACAGATGCTCACTCCTGCCGTGGACCAGCATTTGTGTCCTGCCAAAATGCGTGTGGAAGCCTAATCTACACGACAGCTGGATTTGGTGGCACTTAAGGTCAAATGAGGTCATCAAGGTGGGGCTCTGGTAAGGTAGAATGCATGCGCTTCTAAGGAGACACTTCCTGGGCTATAGCCCCAGTGGGAGAGCATGTGGCTCGCCTGTGGGAGGCCCTGGGTTCAGTCTTAGACAAAAAAACCAAATAAGACAAACAGCAAAAAGCTTGCTCATTCTCACTACACACACACACACACACACACACACACACACAAACACACCAAGAGAAACCATGGAAGGATACATAAAGGTGAGAATCCTCTCTAGAATTGGAATAGGTTGGCACCTTCATCACAGACAGCTGGTCTTCAGTAATGTAAGTAAGTTCTGTTTCTTAACCCATCCTGCCAGTGTTATTTTGATAAGACAACTTGATCATAAAAAAACTTAAATCTCAGTTCCACGATGCAAATTAGTTCAGGGATTTCCAGAAATACCTCACTCCCAAATTGATTTGCTCTTTCTTACTACTTTTGCTATATTTCAGCTAGTACATAAAAGTGAAAACTTCTCTTTGTGCTACTTTCTAGTATAAAGTGATTCTATAATCAACATTAATTTAAAATTGAAAATAACACGTTCTAGCAATTTGAGATGGAAATTTTTGGAACAGAACAGTGAGAGGTGTGGACATTACTTTGCACATGTGTGTCCAAGGAAAGCTGGATTCAGCAAAAGATCCACGGGCTGGGGATTTAGCTCAGTGATTCCGGTGTTTGCCTCACAAGCACAAGGTCCTGAGTTTGATCCCCATTAATTACATACAACAATGTCAGGTGTGGTGGCTCATGCCTGTAACCCTAGCACTCAGGAGGCAGAGGCAGGAGGATTGCTGTGAGTTCAACACTTGCGTGGGCTACAGAGTGAGCTCAGGGCCAGTCTGAACTACAAAGTGAGATGCTGTATTTAAAAAAAAAAAAGCCTAAAAGCATCTCCATTTCAGGCTGGGGAGGTAACTCAGTGGTAAAGCACTTAGCTTGAATGCATGAGTCCTGGTTTAAACTACCACTGCACCAAACAACGTCAACATTAGGGCAACAAAACTATATGCCCTAACATGTAACAATGTCTCTATTTTTTTTTTTTTTTTTTAGACAGGGTCTCTCTTTGTAGTTCAGGCTGGCTCTGAGCTCAGCCTCAAACTCACATCACAGCATGAGTTAGAGGCTGAGCTCAGGGTCAGCCTGAACCACAAAAAGCGAGACCCTGTCTCAAAAAACCTAAAAAAAAAACCAAAAAACAAAAAAAACTCACATCACAGCAATCCTCCTGCCTCTGCCTCCCGAGTGCTGGGATTATAGCCATAAGTCACCACACCTGGCACTGTGATATGTGGTACTGATTGCTGCTGAATGTGAGTCTCCACACCCAGTATTATATGTTGGTTACCGGGGATCGAATCCTGGTCCTTGCGCTTGCAAGACAGGCACCAGAACCACCGGCCCTAACAATGTCTCTATTAATTGGAGTTTTCAGGCTTCTCCAAAGAAAAGAACCAGAACCAACAGGGGTTTTCCAAATTTAAACCCTGAATTTGTTAATTAATACAACTTACATTTATTTTGTTTCTTTTCCTTAAGACAAAAATGCTCAGTGTAAAATATGCAGTGCATAAGTTACTCCATCACATAGTAGTCAGTTATGGAAGATACTGAAAATCAAATAGCCTTCTACATGGGGAGAGATTAGGTAGAAATAAACTAATAAAAGCGTGTTTCTGAATCTACCAGTTTGTAGATGGTAGATGGCATGGCTTGTCAATATTTCATAATATCACTTTCACACATTTTGAACACATTTAAATTTAATTTTTTGGAGGGATAATATATTTAAAAATTAAGTCAATTAATACAAATTCACACACAATCGCTGTCTTCTCAGATTCTTCTTGCCTCCCTCAAACAGGTAACCACCGTTATAACCTGGGGCTTTGTGGGTAGCACTAGGGATTAACCATAGGACCTTCACATTGCATTACATACACAGCCCTTTAAAAAATTTTAACACTGGGTCTCAGTTGCCCAGGCTGGGTTTGAACTGGAAATCCTCCTGCCTCAGCCTCCAAGAATGCTGGGATTACAGGCATGCACCACTATGCCTGGCTATGTTTCTGGTGTATCTTCCAGACATGAGTCTATACATAAGCCAATATGAACACATTCACCTCATCTCCAACTCTTTTATATAAACTGTACAGAGTTCTTCCTGTGTCAGCACTTTGAGAATTTCTCCCTCCCTTCCTTTAGCTGTCCCTTAGTTTGCTGTAAATACATAGTCATTTATTCTTTCAGATTTTATTTCCTAATTTTAACTATCTGGAACTTGATTTTGACCCTCCCTCCACACCTCTGGAAATAATGAGTGTAGAGTTCCTGGTAATTCTTTCTCTGTTCAAAGAGAAGAGACACGTGATGGTGGACCTGGGTTGGGCAGCCCTGACATTTTCTCCTGTGCATGGACCAGCAGCTACGTTCGCCGCCCTCTGCAAGTTGGTGCCCTGGGCGGGGCTTTGAGTGACGGGGAGCATGGCTGGCCCTGGGCTCCACTCGTGATGACGCTGTGTCAGCTGCCGGCTGTGGTTCCAGTCCTGCTGCCCGCGTGGTCCGGGCACATGAGGACCACGGCTGGGCCCGTTCTTGCTCTGGGTCATGACATGGTCCTGAACTCATGCACTTGTTTTGATTCCTGATTACATTCCCTGATGATGGGAAAGCCCAAGGAAGAGAAGAAAGGGACAACAGCCTCCCTTCAGGCTGGCATGCTGGCACTGTGGAACAGACTTGTCCTCATAGGCACACCCAAGCACAGGCCTGCACTTATGCCCTGTGGGACTGGTCATCTCTCTTTTTTTTTTTTGAGACAAGCTGGCATTTTGTAGTTCAGGCTGTCCCTGAGCTCACTATGTAGCCTAGGTGAGCCTTGAACTCATAGCAATCCTTCTGCCTCTGCCTCCTGAGTGCTGGGATGACAGGTGTGAGTCACTACACGCAGCATTGTAGTATGTGGTTACCAGGAATCAAACTCGGGACCTTGCACTTGCCAAGCAGATGCTGGGCCAGTGACCAATCATTTCTGAGAAGCTAACTGGGCCAGAATGGACCAATTCTTCTCTCTCACCTGTCCAGTAAGGCAGCAAAAGTAACATGTGGGTGTTTAAGAATTTCTCCTGGGTGCTTCCTTCACAGGATAAGCTGATAATTGTCTTTTGGTTTCTAAGTTGAAATGAATTTTGTGTGTGTGTGTGTGTGTGTGTGTGTGTGTGTGTGTGTGTGTGTTGACATACCCTTGTGAATGCAGCGTGATTATAATTAAAATTTCTAGATTCTACCAGCATTGACTCTACCAGCTAACTTCTGTAGCTTTGGAAGCCATTTTTGATAAGGCAGCAAGCAAATCCTCTTGTTTGAAAGGCCCAGAAACACTTGCCTTATACTGATTATCGAAGCTAACACTTGCTAAGATGCCTGTCAATTTGCTAGGCACTTGACATCTGTTATCTCATGTAATCACCATCAGTAACTCTTCAATATTGGCCCTATTATTGCCCAAGTAACACAGAAAGTTGATAGAGTTGGGAATGCTAAGTGACAACCAGTGTCACGCAATCCAGGCAGAAAGGAATTGAGCTGAGTGTTTCGAGAGCCACTACTCTCACCAGAAAAACTTACTCTGGAGCCTAGGAATGGTCACAATTGTTGAAGGAGCTGTCAGACTTCCTACATTTGTAGGGAGTGCTGGGGGACAGTACAACTTTTTGGCATGGCCCCTTAGCAAACTATATAGCTCCCTGCCTTTCAATCATGTCCTATCCAATGTGTATCAGCCATCCTTCTTCCTTATACTTTTTGGAAAGCAACAGTCCAGCCATTACTAATATATCCATTTCAGAGGCATATTTGTGCCATATTGTTTTGTTTGTATTTTTGTTATTTGTTCATTTGAGATTTGGTACTAGGGATGGAGTCCTGGGCTTTCACACTAAGGTACATCATCAACCCCTCTCCCTTGTTTAAATTTTGAGACAGTCTTATGTTTCTTGCTAAGATACCCAGGCTGGGCTTGAATTTGTGATACTCCTGCCTTAGTGTCCCACAGCGCTGGGATTATAGGCATGTGCCACCGTGCTGGGCCATGCTCAGGAGTGTTAAGCGTCTCTACAAAGACCTCTTGGCTTCATGGAGAAGAGTTCTGGTTTCTGGTCTCTGATGGGAGGACACATTCTTACCTGTTCTTGTTTGGTTCTGCAGCCCTCTTTTCACTGTGAACTACTGCAGAGCAGGAAGCATGCAACACCCATCTTTGTGCTGCGTGAGCCTGGCACATAGCTGTAGCTCAGGGAATGACTGGCAGGTGTTGCTCATTCCAGTGTTGGGGTGGTTGCCTCTTTCCTTTCTCACTGCATCATGCCTATGGGATTTCTAAAAGGTCTGGAGAGTCCTGCCAACTTCTATCAAGTCTCTCTTCCTAGGACGCATTGTTCTGTGGTGGAAAGCAGGATTCTTTTTCCTGGTTTTGAATTACCTTGTTCATCCGAGAGTGCAGCCAGTCTTCAGAGTGAGGAATCCCAGAGGACTCCACCAAGGCCCAAATGTGGAATCTGAGACCATCCGGGTCTTCACCTTCCCTCGCCTCCTCTATTTATGGCACAAGGGACAGATAGGGCAGGGGAGATGCTATTACTAGATAGAAGGACATGGAATTAAGAGCCAGGCTTTGCTGATAAAATACTCTTTATTCTTTGTTTTCTTCATCAAAATGGAGATAATTTGTTTTCAGTTGTATCCTCTAAGTCGGTGGCTTTTGAGCAACTTTAGGTTAAGTGAGGGCTCAGTGAACATTTTGTAGAGACTGGCTAGATAACTGTGAAGTTAGAATTTTAAACATATTCAACTGCATTTCAGAGTGAATAATTTTTCTGAGTCTATTTACACTGCATCAGTCTTTTTTTATCCTCTCTCTTTTTTAAAAGTTTTTGAAGCAGTGTCTTGGCTGGCCCTGAACTCACTCTGTAGCCCAGGCTAGCTTTGAACTCACAGCAATCTTCCTGTCTCTGCCTCCCAAGTGCTGGGATTATAAATGTGACTTACCATACCGGGCACTGTGACATGCGGTACCAGCGATTGAACCCCAGTCCTTGCACTTGCCAGGCAGACGCTGGAACCACTGAGCTAAATCCCTGGCCCACATTGCATCACTCTTAATCACTTTGTTTTCAGAAATCAAAATGACTTAAGTGTTACGTCCCTGTGTCACCAGGAAAGCATAGCACATCTGTTAAGAGGTTTTCTTAGGACAGTCTCAGGAGGGTGGAGTCACCTCACACTTCGTTTTCTCCTCATTTCTCAGTGGGGGATGCCCAAGCTGACACTCTCTCCCCTTCCTTCTTCAAGGCCCAATTTAAGTGTCGCCTCTTCCGGGCGTCCTCCTGACTCCCCAGACTCTGCTGGGCCACTCTTCCCGTGTGTCTGCAGCTTAGTGCCCCATCACCGTACTTGCCACACCACACTGGGCTTTCTCTCTCTCTAGCTGTTTTTACTATTTTAAACTTTTGAATGAAAAAATATCCTGTCTCATAATAGAAAGAGGAGGAAATGGGACAAGAAGAGACAGATGCTGAGGAGAAGATGGAGGATGTAGTACTAGGACTTTTTTTCTCCCAACTCAGGCTCCCAATATTTCCCAAGACAAAGAGCTGGTTTTGGGGGTATATTCTCAAATTCATAAGTAAAATTCTACATATGTTGCTTTCATTTATTAATCGTATTTTACTTTTTTTGAGACTGGGTCTCGCTTTGTACTTCAGGCTGACCCTGAGCTCAGCCTCAAACTCACATCAAAGCAAACCTCCTGCCTCTGCCTCCTGAGTGCTAGGATTACAGGTGTGAGCCAACATGCCAGGCTTTTTTTTTTTTTTCAGCATAAATAGAGAAATTCTCACTCACTGTGACAAGCCAGGGATGTAGCTCAGTGGTACTGCGCCTGCCTGGCAAGTACAAGGTCCTGATTTCTGTTCTTGGTACCGCAAAACAAAACAAAACAAAATCCTCAATGACTGCAACATTTTGGCAGTGGACACAACACTGGGAATGCGGCAGGTGCTTAGTTAATATTCACTGACTGAGTCAGAGATCACCACGGTTCCAGGAATCTCGATAGTCCTTTGGCTGTTTGAGTCTCTCCTCCACTTTCCTCTTTTCTTTCTTTTTTTTTTTTTTTTAAGGTTTTTTGAGCCAGGGTCTCACTTGGCAGTTCAGGCTGGCCTTGAGCTCAGCCTCCAAGTCACATCACAGCAATCCTCCTGCCTCTGCCTCCCAAGTGCTGGGATGACAGGTGTGAGCCACCACGACCGGCACTGTGGTATGTGGTGTTGATGGCTGCTGGGCGTGAGTCTCCACACCCAGTATGGTCTATGGTTACCGGGGATGGAACCCAAGCCCTTGCACTTGCAAGACAGGCGCCAGAACCACTGAGCTAAATCCCTGGCCCCTCCTCCACTTTCCTCTTCACCCTTTCTTACACTGTAAACCTTGGAGTTAAAACACGAAACTCTGGGGCCGGGGAGTTAGCTCAGTGGTTCTGGCGCCTGTCTTACAAGCACAAGGACCCGGGTTCGATTCCCCGGTAACCACATAACAATACTGGGTGTGGAGACCCACACCCAGCAGCAACCAGTACCACATACCACAGTGCCGGGCATGGTGGCTCACGTCTGTAATCCCAGCACTCGGGAGGCAGAGGCAGGAGGATTGTGATGTGAGTTGGAGGCTGAGCTGAGGGCCAGCCTGAACCACAAAGCGAGACCCTGTCTCAAAAAAACCTAAAAAAAAGAAAAAAAAAAAAAAACAAAAAACAAAAACATGAAACTCTGAACACTGCTACTTAGAAGTATGGACTCAGTAAAAAAGACAGTATTGATATTCAGCATGACAATACTAGTTTCTGGATTCTCTTCCACCACATCTAGTGGTTCTCAAGAATAGAGCGCTAATTGTATCTTTGAAAACTGGACTTGCAGTAAGGATTATTTACTGCACGGTTATAAACAGAAGGGGTCCCATCGTGAAGGATGTCCCTAGCGTAGTAGTCCATCATCTAGGAACACGGGCAATGTGACTTCCGTTCTTTACACTTTAAGATGGCAGGACTATCACAGTCAATACTGTCATTTTAGTTTGGTTTTCTTTTGCCTTTTTTCCTCCCATGTCAGTATCCCCAGTAGAATCATAACTTTTCACATAGGCATCTAATTTCTTAACCTCCGAGTGGAAGAAAAAGATTTTTCCTAGGTTAGTGAAGGGGGGCTGCCGAATACTTAGATGAATTAAATCCAGACCTTCTCTGGTTGGACGTGGTGAGCTGCCCAGACAAAGATGAAGGTTAACATAGTTTAAGGATGAAATATAGACCATCCTGTGCAAAACCACTGTGTTGCAGTTTAATTAAAAGAATTCATTAAAGTGGTGCCCCATCCAGAGTAATTAGTATGTGTAATTTATGCACTGCCTAATACACAAGGGCAGTAGCCTGAATAATAAACTCAAGTTAACCTTAAGTGGAAGAGATTGAATGGTCAGATGTTTATTTAGCTCAGGTTTGCTCGCAAGTTAAGGTTAAAGAGGTGAAAGTCAGTTACAGTTAATTAATTAATTTCTCAGGTTTTTCTTCATGGAAATCCTGTCTGCTGAATTGGATAAAATTTTTGTCAAAGGCAGACAGTACTCTTTTTATTCATCAGCTATTTTCTGACACGTCCTCTAGCAAGTTGGTAATTATCTGAAAGAGCACATTTAAGGGAACTGCCAAGAAAGAGAAAATAAGATCAAAATCAAAACAAAATCCAAGACGTGAGCCGATTTAGAGCTTGTGCCTACAAGAAGAAAAAAACTCTGCAGCAGGTTGAAGATGGGTGTCACTGACGTTATCAAAATGTTGTAACAGTATCACAATGTTTATTCAATGGTGGGCTGCGTGTTCGGGAATTTGTGTTTGACCTACATAAGTTTTTCTTGATGCCTAGAGTGGGTACACGTCATAAACATGACCTAGTGCATATGCAAGTTCTTTTTATTCCTTTTATCATAACTCTATTCAGTAGCATTTAACTTGAAGAGTGTAAAATTATGCAATTCATTGCATTCAGCTTCAATTATAACTTATAATCAAGTGGTTTGCCTTATAATCAAGTAGTTTGGCAAGGCCCTGGCACCTCGCTGTAATGGGAAGTGGTTAGCACGAGGGAACTTGCAAGCTCCGATGACCAAGGAAAACAGGTGAATTGTTCTTCACCAGCTGTGTCACTAGGGCCTATGTGAAGGTAATGATGAGGACTAGGACCTGGGAGAAGTCAGGAAAGGTCTCCGTTGATTTGATTTGGGACTGCAAAGACTGAGGACTGTAATGAAATCAATGACAAAATCGCTGGCCATTTTCTTGGCATCAGTCTATGCGAGGCCCTGGGCCCATCCATGGAGTTCCAAATGGAACCTCAGTGTAGGACCAGGCTGCCCTCCTCACATTACTCCACGCCACCCTCGAAGTCCCTGTGACCTGCCTACTGGATGTAAAGACTGATTCCAAATGTAGCAGCTGAATTTAGAGTTCCATTGGAAGGTGCCTAACCAATCCATAGAGTTTCACCTGCCCAGAGAGTGCCTCGAGGTCCTGGTGAGGACAATCAGATCTGCTCTTCTGTACGTGTGGCTGGGAGTGCAGAGAGACATACACAGGGAGGAGGAGAAGCCTATCACAGTCATCTAGGAATGGCCACCTAGAGCCTGCTGAGGTTCCTAGGCTGGCCCAGTTCCATCCCCAAAAGTGGTTTTTCAGCTTTTGCATTATATAATCTTTGCATTTTATGATCAGCAAAATCCTATTTGTTGATCATCAGACACAGGTAGCTTGTGTTATGTACAATTGGAGACTCCAGATAAAGACGATCAATGCTCCTGCACTTCAGAGGTGGACGAGCTTGTCTAGCTGGAGTGGTGGGATAGTTCAGATAGGAGGTGAGGTGCTACGGCCTGCCGACTACTGCACATACAACACATCCACCTTTGCAGAACACACAACAAATGTCATGTTACACCTAGGGAAGCTGAGGTCAGGAAAGCTCTGTAACTCTCCAGCGGCCATGGTCACTGGCAAAGTTGACGCTTGAACCTCAGATTTCCTGACCTCAGAGCCTCTAGTTCTTCCAACTGTGACCTAGGGAAAGTTACTAAGTGTTTCTGGCTTAGGGTTCTTTAGTGATAAGATCTGGAAAGCAGCAGGCCTGACTCTACCAGGGCTGCTGTGAGATCACAGGAAGGAAAGTTTCTAGAAGCTACAGAAGCTCTTCAAAACTGGTCACCCTATGCAAAGGCTCTCTAGGAGGAGCTCCAGCTAGGACGGGCAAGATCTTGAGAGGCGACAAACAATAGGGTGTATGGGACGCGAATGCAGAATCATGGGACAGAGTCCCAGTGGAAGCTGAGGCCAGAATATTTAGTACTCGAGCTTGAGGTTTGAAAAGTACGGTTTGAGGACTAATAAACAGAAGTGCCACTTTGCAGATAGGAAAGGAAAAGTCTTATCTTCCTGAGGTTGGGGCATCTGCATGCATTATCTCATCAGATCTGTGCCACAATGCTAGGAGGTCTGTGTCATCCCCATTTCCCAGCTCAGATTCTGAAGCTCAGCAAAGTTAAGAAGCCATCCTAACGTCAGAGCAGAAAGGACAGGAACACGTTGCACACCCTGGCCTCACGCACAGCCTTTAGCTGCTGCTGAGTCCCTGTCCTACCTCCTCTCTTCATTTCCTCCTCATGCACAACTCATGAGTTGGAAAGAAAATATAGAAGTCCAGGACTGAATTTACTGTGTCACTTTGGATGAATCACTTTGTCTCCGAACATATTTGTGCAATGGTGACATCTAAAATACTCTTTAAAAGGTATTTTTTGCAGTATCTTGATTAGGAAAAGTCTTTTTCATGTGCATAAAACTCCACCAGCCTGAGTGCTCCTCAGCTGCGTCTTGTGGTGCAGGTGGTGAAGTCTTACAGAGCTGGTCACAGACCCCAGAGGAAGCTCCTTTGGAAGCTGCTACAGTGGTCTGAAAATCCGCCATAAGCACCTGACATTGCGAGCCCTGTTTTGTTGCTGAGATCAGTACATTAGATCTGCATGATCTGAATATGCATCTCTTACAGGACAAGAAGTCCCCTCCTGAGTCAGACTGTTCTTCATCCATAAGAGCTTGCTCTTGTTCTGTTGTGTGCCTCTTTGCCCTGCTGTCCCCCTCTCCTTAGGGACGAGAACATCCTAGCCCCACAGATGATAACAGACATCCAAGAAAGAAAATAACCACCCAGAATTGGAGCTGATAACTTCACACTCAGTAACAGAAGCTCCTACTAAGCATGTACTTTGTGGCCACCTAGGTAGAACCACGATGGGCAACGGTGTCTTTAGCCCACTTCCAGGTCACAGAAACCACCTTCACCTGAAGAGTTTCCCTTGAAGCAACTTCAGAGTATAAACTTGAGACAAATATCTCATGGACATTGCCTTACTGTAATTTTGTGGCTTGGGAGACACAGAATGGTAAACTTCATGGAGGCAGAGACTGAACTTCTTGTTCCCTAGAATAGTGTCTTTCCTCTAGCATTCCGTATGTCCAAATGTTTCAACTTAGTCACTCATACAAGATGGTTAAAAATCAATCAAGACTTGTAGTGGTTGCACCCTAGCACAAGCCACAGGCTCACGGCACACCCTGCAAGCCCACCCACCGCCTTACTGACTGTCCCCATGCTCAGCTCCTTCATGTGAAACGTGGATAAAAGTGCTCAACGCTGTTCTGAGAGAGAACTGAGCTCATGTCTGTAAGAGTATCGAGAAAAATAGGTGGTGCCCAAGTAAGGCACCGTCACACCTAGGGGTGGACTGGCTTTCTTCTGGTCTCCTTTGGGTGAAGACCAGCACCCACCCTTCCTTTCCAAGGAGGTAGTTCCCACATAGACCAAGCCTAAATTCACTTCCTAGCTCTCATGGCTATTCTGTGGATTCAGTGGGGCATTTCAATGTGGATAACCACATTGGTGAATAATATCAGTGTGGTCTCTTCCTGCACAACTTCATTCCTCCCCCACCCCCAGTCCTTCCCTAACCCACTGACTAAGTAGTAAAGTACAATGTTGACTGGAAATGGTGAAAGCAGATATTTTTATCTTGCTGCTCACTGGTGTTAGGTGTACAGTATGACACATTCTACCATAATGCTGATGTCAGCTTATGTATACTACTGGACATTTTCTTCAATACTTTCATCTGTGTCTTTAAATTTACTTTTTTTTTTTTTGAGACAGGGTCTTGCTTTGTAGTTCGGGCTGGCTTTAAAATCACTATATAACTCAGGCTAGCCTCGAACTCCCAGCAATCCTCCTGCCTCTGCCTCCCGAGTGCTGGTATTACAGGTGTGAGCCACCACGCCCAGCACCGTGGTATGTGGTTATTGGGGATCAAACTCAGGACCTTGCCCATGCCAGGCAGATGCCAGAATCACTGAGCTAAATCCCCTCCCCATATTTGTTTTTCTTATAAGCTAAACACAGGAAGTTCTTTGTTTTTTCATTCTACTTGATCACTTTGATTTTAAAAATTAGAATACTAATTACATTTAAATGTAATATGATTATTAATATTGTTGGGTTATGTCTACAATAGTCATACTTATTTTTATTTCTCTTGTCTCTTTTTTCTTGTTCTTTCTTCTCTTCCTTTCCAGATTTGTATTAAGTAAATTATAATATTTTGCTATTTAATTTTACCCATTCTCTTCAATTTTATCATAAATCTGTTTTGTATTTTAATATTTCAGTGCTTGTAATATGTATATGCAGCTTATTTTGATTAATCTTTTTATAGGTATCCAACCTTATAACTTCTCTGGGCAAAGTTGAGAGCAGAGAAATTTGTGTTGGTCCACTTATATAATATACTTAATATATATCAGTGAAATAAACTTTCTTTTTTTCGGTATTAGGGATTGAACTCTGGCCCTTGTGCTTTCAAGGCAGGTGTGATAACTAAATCCCTGGCCCCTTTCCTGATTTTTGTTTTTTGTTTTTTTCTGAGACGGTGTCACTTTGTAGTTCAGGCTGGACCTGAGCTCAGCCTCCAACTCACATCACAGCAATTCTCCTGCCTCTGCCTACTGAGTGCTGGGATTACAGGCATGAGCCAACATGCCCGGCACTGTGGTATGTGATACTCATTGCTTCTGGGCATGAGTCTCCACACCCAGTACTGTATATGGTTACCGGGGATGGAACCTGGGTCCTTGCACTTGCAAGACAGGCACCGGAACCACTAAGCTAAATCCCTGGCCCACCCCCTTGTTTTTTAATACTTTATTATAATATTAAAAAACAGGCGAACAGCACCATGGATCCACTTGTTATCAGGGACAGCTTGGTTGGTTATTTTGGTTCCATTTTTAAAGCTAATATTGTTACAAACATGCCACAGAAATTGAGGATTAAAGTCTACAAACTACAGAACTCCTTCCTCTAAATCAGTTATGCTTTGAAAGAGAAAATCAATTGTGCAGCTTTGAAAGAAATATATACCAAGGTATATCGTCAAGTATATCAAAGTATATCAATTTATCCCTTCATAGTAAGAAGTTTTAACTCAGACCATGTCCCACATTCGGCCAAGCCCATAGTAGAAGTACCTGTGTCTCAAAGCATCACACACAATAGCCCCAGTGTACCCAGATTCAATCAGAGTGGTAGCCTTCAGTCACATGGTCACACTGTCTCAGTCCCCATTCTGGGAAAATCTGGTGCAACAAACTCATTTCTTGCTTCTCCTACTCCAAAATGCACCCCAAACCACTGGTTCGATGATACACTTTCTGAATATTTTGATACATGATTCTTTTCCAGTATGCCCATAGGTACTAAACTGCTCACTATTTCCTATTGTTGAGGATGATTATCACACCTGCGGCTTGCTAAAGATTTGCTGCCTCAAAAAGTGGTGGGCTGGGGAGAAGAGATTTCTTTCAGGCAGGACTTTTTGTGACTCTTCCTATCTCATGGCTATCATCTTCAGATAAGCAATTTCAGCTAGTCTTTTGCATCTGTCATTTAACACAATTTTTAAAAATATCCATGGAGTGTTAGTTCTTTCTTTATTTTAAGGATCACTATGGTGCCTCTTACTTCCCTGGCTAAAGTAATCTTCCTGCCTCAGCCTTTAAGTAACTGGGATAACAGTCAGGAACCACTGAGCCTGGTGTCCACTGAGAGATGACACGCTCAGTAACTACAGAAACTGTTAAAAAGTCAAGACTTGGCTCTTATTGGGTTTGCAAAAGGAAATTTTGAAATATTTCATCTCTAAGAAAAACTGACTAGCAAAGAAGAGATAGTGACAATACTTCATTGAAGCACATTCCGACCCTCTCCTTCCTTTTCCCCCTCTCCTTCGCCTGTCCCTCTCTGGAGGACTTCCCGGGTCTCATTCAAGCAGTGTCTCTCTCCAAAGGCTCTTCAGGAGCACCTGAGCCAGGGCATTGGGCCTTAGGCAGGTGTCCCCGGAGACCAAATGAACCTGAGGCTTGAAGGACTGAAATCTTGAAGGGAGGATTTCAAACCCCGTGTGACAGCAGGACCGACCTGGCAGCCCACCTGGTAAGCACGCTCCCCGCTCTCCCATTCGGCAAGATGCTGACGCATCATGAAGCCACTCACTGTTTCTGCTGATTCCCCGGCTTTGTGGTCGGCTTAGCAGGCCAGTCATCAGCATGGCTTTGAGCAGAACCACATAGCCTGAGCCTGTTGGGAACGTGGTGGGTTTGCTTTCAAATTTCAGTCACCCCAGAGGGCTCCTTCTTGCCTTGCATTTTCTAGCACATTTGCTAAAGAGCGGCAATCATACCCACTCTCTTGGTCTTGCTTACTCTTGGTATATGGAATCTTCCACTAGGATTGGAAGTTCTAGGATTCCAATTCTACCTTTTGCTCCCAAATAAGATGTGATTTTTTTTCAAAATAAAATTTCTCTCCTACCAACAGAATATATGTTCATTTTTAAAAAGATGCAATACAGGAAAGAATACAGGGAAAAGTAAAAGAGATATTCATTGTTGATATTGTGAGGTCTGATTTTTCCATAATTTTTACAAAATTATGATAGTAGTTACCTATTGTGTGTAACAAATTATTACAAAGCTTGGCGACTTAAATAGTACCTATTACTTCACAACTGTGTGCTAGGGATTTGAGAGCACAGATTAGCTGCATTTCTCCTCTCAGCATTTCTTTTGAAGCTACAATCACAACTCGTTTCCTGAAGTCTCCACTGGGCTACGGCACACTCATGCTGAGCCTGGTGGGGCTGTTGGCTCCTCTCCACATAGCTGCTCGAGTCATGTATACCAGGCACCTGGCTTCCCCTATAGACAGTGGCCTATTTTGCCTCAGAAGCCCCTGTCTTCATTGGTGCACATCCAGTTGGTTACACGGGTCCACTCTACCCAAGACTCCTCCCTTCCCCAAGCCATCGGCACATGGATACAAAGAGATGAGGATCTGCCACAAGTACGTCTACCAAAGATGATGTGACATTACATCTACTGTAGGTAACAAGCTGCATGCACTTACAAACCTGGAACCACTGTCTCCATGTTGGTACTGATTTATGCCACTATTTTTAGTGTCTGCATAACATTCTGTCATATAGGTATACTGAATTTGACTTAATTCTATCATTTTAAACATGTAATGATTGAATCATCTGTTTATCATATGACTAGAACTGTGATGAACATTTCACCCTTGAAATAAGTTTAAAGAAAAGAAATACTACAGTCTAAAATAATTCATTCTACTTACATATCAGCCTATAACATGACTGCATAAAATTCTCAGACAACTGGCTTTTGTAATTATTATTTTTAAAAAAGCTCAAAGTGGATTTAAAAAAAAATCTACTTCAGAGTTCTCAAATTAATTTTAGAATGTTAACTAGAGCTTAAGGCAAACTAACCTAAGTATGCAAAGGTCCTTGTTTTCTGTTTTGGGGTGACAATTAATGAGGAACCTTTCATTAACTATTTATTTGGAAATGTTGTTAGATATAATTTGAACTTTTTTTCTTTCATTGCAAATGTTTATCTAAGAGGTAGCTTTTCCCAATGGTTTGGCTGTTTGCTGTGACGTTCTATATTTGAAAATACCGAGATATAAAAACGTATTGCTCAAAGAAGCACTTCTCCAGGCTGCTGCTGTTAGATGCTTGTCTCACTGAGCAGATAGTAAAGCAGGTAGTTTTGATTTAGATAAACTGAATTTTTTTAAAGATTTGATGACACTTTTCTGTCAATTCAAAACTGTACTGAGGATATTTGAATTTCAATCATCAAGTATATTCTCAAGGAGAATTTCCACACGTGAGGTCAAAGAAGGAAAACTGGTGTCACCATCATTCTGTTACCATATTTATTCATCTATTTAACATTCTGCCAAGTGGTTTTAGGTTGATTTAAGAAACTGTAAATAAATATTGATACATCATAACAGAAGCTATTACTCACATTCTAAGTAAACCACTGATTCTAATTTACTCACAATTTTGCTGTGGCATCAATCCATGGAGAAAATTAGATTTTTACATATCATAGCAAATCACAAAGCCAAAATGTCAACTTCATCTATCAGGCAATTACTCGGAGTGTTTATTTTGGGTGGAATTTTCTACACATATTTACTTTGAAAGCTGCACGGGTCCTCCAAAATAAATAAGGACTATAATTCTTGCCAAAAAAATCCACAGTTCCAGTGAGCTACTCATCAATTTCCAGTGGCATTAATGAGGAAAGGCTTGGAGACAGTCATTCATACTGTCTTTATGATAAGAGTAACCTACAGGCAAATCAAGATTAAGAACAGAAGCAAGACAAATTGCTGGGAAGACAATCTCTTTTTTAATCAGTCATTGTGGAATTTGCATTTCCCTGGAGCACTGGGACCTTCAGGAAAGAGAGAGAATTGGTTGGAAAGATGTCAGTGAAACTTTTCAGGTGACAATGGGCTCTTTATGAATGCAGAGGAGTATTCTGTTCTTACACTAGAAGGGAGATATTTTGAGGGGTGAGCGGAAGATTCCTTCAGATGGGATGGTCCTGTACCTTACAGAGTGTTTAGCAGCATTCCTGGCACTTTCTTTCCAGTTACAACAACCAACCATACCTGCAGGTTGGCAGGGGCATGTGGTGGTTGTGGTGTAGCTATTTGCTTCTAGTTGAGACCCTGTGCCTTAATAGAAGGATCTATTTTCTCTTAAAGATATATCTGCCCTGTAATGGCTCCACCGTGTGTTTTACCTTTTAGGTGACATCAAGGGAGAAGCCACTCTCCAAGTAGAAGAACATGTCAAAGTTTCCAAGTTTCCTGGGACAGGTGCTTTTTATTTTGCTGCTACTGGTTTCTAGAGGCACTGGGTGATTTCAAACAGAGAGTTAAGAGGACACTGCGTAGGCAGTATCAAGGTGGGTTCCTTTGGGTGAGCATCATTCAGTCAACCACACAGCAACACTCTTTGCTCCTTTTTCTCATGACCTGAGGCTTCATCTCCAAAAGGTACATTAGTAACCTTAAATAATAATGAAAATGTCTTTTGCCTTTCCAGTGTGTAAGAAATGGCAGTTAGAATTTTCCAAGAGTATGATCTTCAGCAAGAAAAATTAAAATACTGTTAGCAGGAGCCAAGAGTAGTTCTCCTCTTAAACAATAGGAAATAATGGAAAAAGAGACCAAAGGTTTATTCAATCACCCTCTGGTCATACAGATTTCTTTCTCATCTGCTCAGATTGCTGTTTCTTTTTCTATAACCTGCAAGTCAAGTTTCCTACAGATCGGGCAGGCTGGCTTGGGCGTGCTAACTTACTGAAATGTGGTTTGACAGACCAGGGCAGTAGCTCAGCAACCTAGTACTCATCTAATAAGCCAGTGGCCCTAAGTTTGATCCCCAGAACTGCAAAATAAAACAAATACCCAAAATGTTCATTTCTGTTGACCTAGAAGGTAGGCCTAATTTGATAACATCTTATAATGTATTTACATTGTATTTGACCCTATTAAGATAGAAATCATTGTAAAGGGGGGGAAAGTGAATGTAACTGGATTTAATGTGGAATCGGTGGCCTGGCTAGTTCTTGTCTTGCCCTCGCCCCTGGTTCTCACAGGCTCCCAATGGCAGCTCAGATCCCTGCAGAAGGTCATCTGCACCACTCTGGCAGGCACTGGAGGCACTACCTTCCACACGCAGTTCCCAGAGCAGCAGGGGTCTGGATTATTCAGGCTCCACTGCAACTCAGAGGAGACCTTGCCCACTGCCTATTCACTGTGTGGCTTGCCTTGGGCTGGTGTACCTGTTGCATCTGGGAAGAGCAGATTTCCTTGCACACGCCCTAGAGATGTACATCCTGCCCCCAGCTTGTTTCACTCCTCTGCCACATTCTGCTCAGTAAAAAGAAGGCAAAATTGCCTTCCAGACTTCGTCCTCTGATCTAGCCAGATAGTGGATAAAAACAGAGTAAAGAGGAAATACATATTTACTTTTACTTAAAAATATTGATATATTCAGATGTCAGCAGACAAGCATTTGCATGCAGCGGGGGCCTTCAAGGACAGTCTCTGTTCCTAGACTTGGATGTTCTGCCCAGGAAGCTGAATACAGCTCTGAAGTCTCTCTAGAAGTCGGGGGAGGACAAGCAAACTTAAGCCATTAAACCTACTGGAAAGACGGTGGGTTAGTGTTCCCTAAAGTGACCACCTTCCAGTGAAACTCAAATGAGGAAAAGTTTGCTCGGATGTTACATCATCCCAAGGCCCACTGTGTAGACCCTTCCTAGATGACACCAAGGTGCCCTCCCAGAGATTTCTGCTTGAGTTTGGTACCAAGCGAGTATGTGTGTATCTGCATGGCTTTTTTGGTTAGAAAAAGAAAGCTATGCAAAAGAATACTTCCTTTGGCCTCATCTGCCAGGAAACACATTTGAAATCAGTCCCAGCTGTTGTGCTGTCACATCACAGGTGGGGGCATGAGACCTGCTGTAAGTGCTTCCTTCAGATAATCTCAGTACTGGTTTTGTTCTTACTTATGAGACTCCTGGGAGTCAAAGATCAGCATCTAGGGCTAGAAAGGCAGCCTGAAGGAAGGCTAGAAAATTAGCGTCTGCTCAGGCATTTCATGTATGTGAAAGCAGCTCCATGACAGCCACAGATGGTCTGCATAGGCGCACTGAGGTGAGCCCTATAAAGTAATGGTCCTTGTGAGACTGACAGACAGACCACAGCTAGTCAGCTAATTAGATGATACAGATCTACTGTGAGATACTGGATCACAGAGTTACGAAAGCTAAAGAGGGTCTCACAATCTGCCCTTTGCAAGCTGGGAGTCCAAGTAAGGACAAAGTTTGAGAGGCAGGGAGCTGATGGCACAGATCCCAGCATGAGCCGGCAGAAGTTCCGGCAGGAGACCCATGTCCCAGCCCAAACAGTCAGGCAGTGGAAGCAAAATTCATCTTCCCGGGGCTGGGGAGTTAGCTCAGCGGTTCCGGCGGCTGTCTTGCAAGCACAAGGGCCCGGGTTCGATTCCCCAATATCCACATACAATACTGGGTGTGGAGACTCACGCCAGCAGCAACCAGTACCACATACCACAGTGCCGGGCATGGTGGCTCACGCCTGTAATCCCAGCACTCGGGAGGCAGAGGCAGGAGGATTGCTGTGATGTGAGTTGGAGGCTGAGCTCAGGGCCAGCCTGAACCACAAAGCAAGACCCTGTCTCAAAAAACCTAAAAAAAAAAAAAAAATAAAAAAAAATTCATCTTCCCTTCCTTCATCTTTCTATGCCCTTCAGGTGCCCTTGGAATCAGACAATGGCCACTCACACTGGGGAGGGTGATCTGCTTTCCTCAGATCACACACTTAGAAGCTTAGATCTCCCAGAAATATACTCAGGGACCAGGTACCCAGGTACCTGAGGACCCCAGCATCTAGTCAAACTGACAGAAAATTACTATCACGACTACTGTCAGGTTACTGAGAACATTTTTTATATTTTCAGTCCTCTGTTTCTTCCTTACTTCCTTCAAAGAACATGGTAAGTACCGTGTGTCTACAAAGC
>PVIR01007944.1:0-57738 GCA_004026965.1 Petromus typicus
ACACACTATTTCATGTTCTACTTTGTATTAATATTTAAATATGAGTAATACCAAAGGAGAGAGCTAGAGAGTACTTCATCAATTGATTCATAAAATATTTGCCAAGTGCCTATCTTACATTTGGGACAAATTGCTTAACTTCTGACAGGTGAGCTTTATTTCTTTAAAAGTGGAGATAATGTCTCTATCACATGACAACTCTAGAGATTCAATAAGGCAAAATATATGACCCTGCCTGGATATCACCTGTTTGTCACTGGCACACAGTGATGGTTTTTATTTTAATCATTAGTGCTATTGTGTTTTTGTTTATAATAACCAGTCAATAAAAGAATTTTTTATTATCTCTTCTTACATATCAAAAGCTTCAGAGAGTTCAAGGGCCTTCTCTCACATCATTCAGAAACTGGCCATAGAACCTAGGCAAGTTTTCCTGATGTCCACTGCAGTATATAATCATACAAATGGAAGAGAGAGAGAGAGAGGAGAGAGAGAGAGAGAGAGCCATCAAGTAACTATAGAGATAACCTTTGGGTTGAAAAACATTTTGACATTTACAATCAACTGGGATAATACTTTTCCTACATTTCAAAGATTTGCAAGTAAAATATCCTCTGCAATTAAAACAAAACAAAAACAAGCAGGATGTGTAATAACTGTATTCTCTTTCACTATCTCAAAAGCAGGAGATTATCAAGAGGTAAAGAGATGAACTTTCCAGGCATATGGTACCTGAACTTTTTCTTTTCCTTCTGATCTCTTGAAATGTTCTGCTCTTATGTTTGAGGCTATGCACACATGGGGTCTGTTCTGTTTCTCCCATCAGAATTATCTTGCCTTTCCAGATACTCCATATATAGATCATTGCAAGTGCCACCCTCCCACTTCCTGCACTGCATTACTCAAATACCTCACCGCCATCCGCCTCACTTTCCTTTATTTTCATTGGCATCTTCCTCTCAGTGTCCTTAACAATGAGACTTTCTCATTATGCACTTCCTTCATTTATGTATATTTTAAACAATACTCATTGCCAAGACATCTGGTTCTTTCCAGTCATTTAAAATATATAGGAAGAAAGAATATTCATTTCACCAATGAAAAAGAAAACATTTAAATGATTATAATAAATTAATTAAATTTCTTCATTAGTTTCTGTTCCTTCTGTTCTAAGCTTACCTACCGCCCTCAGCTCTCTAACTCTAGCCCTTCCCTGTCTTCTTCATATTATGTCCCAGGTATTTTTCTCCTTGGGATCAGAAATGCAGAGATGTCAGAGACAAGATAAACGGATACCTGAAAACACGTACTCATGTCTATATATGCACTGCACTGTGTATGTATGTTTTCTTTGACTTTAAAGGTCAGAAAGGGAAACAAATAGCTATAATTAAATATATCAATGAGAGCAAATTGTAATCTGTTTCTTTCTGTAATGACCCTTGAACAGCATCTATTAGATTGTAACATATAAAATTGCCAATATTTCATTGTTTATGACCAAGAAACAAATGGACTTGTCCCATTGTTCAACATAATAAAAGCATTAAAACCATTTGTCAAAAATGAAAAATGTAGTCCCCCCAACCAAACCTAGTTGCTTTGTCATTATGAACTCGGATAACTGAATAGTTCCACTTCTGACTGAACAGTTTCACTTCTTAAATACATGAACGGAAGGACTAGGCCTTCCACGGAAGCACTGATCATGAGCAAGCTTTTCTGTATAGTCGGTAGTTAGGATAAAGTTGAAAGACAGCTCTGTGCTAATTGGTCACATCTCTTGCCCTCCCCAGGTGGAGTGGGATGTGGGAAATGAACGTCAGGTCTGCTTGCTGGTTTCACCCACTTGCTCTCACATGCATGCTCCCACTCCCACTCGCCAGCCCCACCTGTCTGTCTGATTGTGCTGCAAGTCGAGCTTAAGTCTTTTTTTTTAAGTCAGACAACATTTATTCCAACCAACATTTACCCAAATCAATACATTTTAATTGAAACTAATGGCAGTTAGCTTAAACCAACAGATTTTTCACTGGCCTAAGTACATTAAATCAATGTACTTCTCAAAATTGCTATATCTTATGTAAAACAATGCATTTTCATTTTATCCAGGACACATTTTTATTCTACTCTAACCTGCCAAGTTCCAGAGTCAGACTGAAGTAATAGCTCTCTTTCTTTCATTCCAGCCCTAAGATCGTGAATGAAAGAAACATATTAATCATTCAGATATATGAATTCAATTTCATTCTGTTTAATACAACAGACATTTATTGAGCACCTACTGTTTGTGAGATACTATGTGTGACATTCTGGAGGGTACAAAGTGATTAAGATAGAGTTCTTGCCTATAGAAGCTCATAATTTAGTGGTGAACACTTCCATAGGCAGAATTAATTATAACAAGACAAACAGCTTGGGAATTGCAATGAAGAAAGATATGAACGATGATGAAGAGAGAGAGGCAGGAGGAGAGGTGCAGAAGGTGGCATTTCAGCTCTCTCTGAACTATGGATACTTGCAGCAGGAAAAGCATGCTGGACAGGTTGCTAAAATAGAATAATATATTAGTTGAGTAATGCCAGCTACTCTACCAGTGCACCCAATCTTTTCACTAACTTATCCAAATGGAAATTAATCTCCGCACACATAGAAGATCATGGTGGCTATTCCTCACAAGCAATCACTTGTCTTTAAGTTCATACAAAGAGGAAGGGTCCTTGTGCCTTATGTCTTCAGTACTTTCTAGGTCTCTGGAGTCTACATCCAGCAAGTCGAGGTAGAGAACTTGGAAAGGCCCCCTGCCCAGTAGCAGCCTTGGTGCAGAAGTGACAACCAGGACCTCTGCTCTCATCCTGGAAAGAAGTTGACTGCCCATTGTCATGCCCTAGTGCAAATATCTGTGCACCGCAGACCTTTTCTGACAAGTCATATCCAAGTTGCCACTGAATATAAAGCAAAAAGAACATAACATAAAGGAGAAAGAGCAAGTCTCATGCAATCCAAGGTCCAAAGTGAAAAACAATCAAGATTATGGATGCAGCATGAAAAGCATCTGATGAACACAGAGGATGATAAAGGACCAAGTACCAAGTGTTCTCCCAGCGTCCTCAGCTGGGTTTCAGCACACAAATGGGGGCCCCTGAGTGTTTTAGAACAGAGGCTATTTTCATGCTCCTAAGTGTTCTCTTCTCTATGGCAAAGGACAGTGCACATCACAGGGAGGAATGCCACACTACTTATGAACTTTGGAGAGGTCATTTCATTTTTGAGGGTCCTCTGTTTCTTCTCTAGGATGAAATGGTTCCCCTCACCCCACATTTTTTCTTTAGATATTTTAATTAAGAATATATATATATATATATATACATTTATAATTATATATAATTACATTTATAATTGAGTTTCTCCTGCAAGGCAGATACAGTTCCAGTTTTGGTTTAGGAATATAGAGTCAAACAAAGCCTGCAAAATTTGTTCCTTCAAAAAGCTCATATTGCTCCTAAGGATATAACATAAATAGGTAGAATATATATGTAGATAAAAATAGATAGATAGATAGATAGATAGATAGATGGATAGATAGATAGATAGATAGATGGATGAAATGCTATTTATTTCTACAGCTACATATATCCATAGTTATAGGTCTTGGTAGAGCAACATAGGGAAAGTAAGATTACATTCTATAAATATAAAGGAGTCAGAGTAAGGAAATCAAAATAATAACATTGTCAGAATACTCCTCTCTGAAAAGATGATCTTTACATTGATACATAGATGAATGGGGAGACAAAGGACCAGGACAAAAAGGATTGGTTCAGATCAGTGACAAAGCTTCAGTGCCTGAAGCCGGAGCTGATGGTCCATGGATGGACAGCGAAGAAAGCACAGGCTAATAATACTTAGCTCAGAAAGGTCACCAGTAGTAAGATCATATATAGCTTTTTGTGATTTGCATTTTGCTTTCTATGGCTTGAAAGTGAAAGCATATACAAAATGTTTTTATGTAATGAAATATCTCTAATACTTAGCCCAAACAGCAGCCCTGTGTATATTGTTTTCTTTTAAGTGTATGGATTCACCAGTGAACTCTGTTGACAGTGGGTAGGTCTGATGAGTCTTCCCAGGATTCTTTGTAGCTGTGGATGGCTAGGGCTTTGGATGGCCCTGGCTGGGATAGGTCAGCTCTCCATAAGGGTTTTACTCACTCTTCCAGAAAGACAGCTGGGTTTAGTTTCACAGCAAAGATATGAGTGCTAATATAGGAGCAAAAGTAGTGAAATACTTAAGAGTCTTTGCTTGTATCAAATTTGATTTTGTCTTATTAGTCAAAGCAAATCATATAGCCATGCCCAGAATCAGTGTAGAAAAGCACAAAGAATATGACGTGAAGAACAAAAACTAGACTATTAGTTCATTTGATCCATAGTCTGAAAATCCTTTTGTTTTGTTTTTTGTCTTGTTTTGTTTTGTTCAGTTCTTATGGCATGTGACTATTCTTCAGAATAACCTTCTGTTTCCACTGGATAATATTGAAATTTTGCTGAAGAATTATCCCTTTGAAAAAAAATTCTCGTCTTTCTTGTAAGTTGAGAACTGAAAGGTTTCCAGGGTCTACTTCTAGTTTAGTCCACCTGAAGGCAGTTTTTCTCATACAAGTCTGCAAAATGATCTTTGATTTTTTATTGCATATGATTTGAATTCACATTAATTCCAAAACATATACTCATAATATTTTTCTGGACATGTCTTAATTTCTCTAGACTTATTGTTGAGATAAGGCTTGTGTGCAATTATGCCTCTACAATTTCTAGAAGCTCTTTTGTTTATGTGACAAAGCATATTAGGCACTGTCTCTATTATTTTTTATATACTTACACCACTTCATTTAATCTCTGCCCAAAAATTATGTTAACATAGAAAATTCTTTGCTTACAGAGCCTGGAGGTCAGGAGATATTTTATCTTCCAGTACAAAAAGTCTTGATTCTTTTTACAAAGTATCCAGGTCTTTTTATTTAACTTACCTCATTCTTGTGGTGTTTTATTATACAAAATTACTGAAAGAAAGTTGTGCTTTCAACATTCTGTATAAAAATCTAGCAATTAATTTCTACCTTCCAAGTTATCATAAGCAAGCTTCACCAGTGTTTTTCACAATTACACAACGAGGTCACCATTTTCCAGCCTTCCTTAACAACCACATAATCTTTCTTTTGTCTTTGTCTTCCATCTGATTCCAAAGCAAATTTTATCTGTTATAAGACTTATTACACAACAAACTATCACAAAAGTTTTAATTAAGAAAACTGAGCCATCACCAGAGTCATGGGAATAAAGATTAAATCTTACATAGCTGGATGCAGTGAACTACAAAGAAGACTGAGAGCAGGAATCATCCACTAAAGTTCTGTAAGTCAAGGGTGTGTGGTTCTGGAGTGAGCCCATGAAGAAAAGTACAAAGGTACAAAAAACACTATCCTTGATTAATGGGAAGCAACGTAGGTCTATAAGTATCATCTGACACTGCACCTGGCTCTGCTCCTACTGAGAAGGGTTAGTAATTGAGAAGAAAGTATAGACATAGAATAGAGGGAAGAGTCTTATACTTCTCACAGACTACACATGTACATATGTACTCTGTCATAGACCAGTCATACATATATTTCACAATGAGTCAAAATCATGGCCCTGAATGATAGGACATGGACATGAAATGAAGCATTCTTAAGTGAAAGTGCTTGCCAGTGGATAATGAGAAAGAGGGAAAAAAAGCAAAAACAACACTGTTTCCTGCAAAGAGATTTGTACAAGGCTGAGCAAGTCCATACATTCATTCACTGCTATAGAGTACTTATCAGGAAAAAGTAATAGGATATTCACATCTTGTGCTGCCGATAGGCACTGTTCAAATGTCCTTACAAAGAGCTGCTGATTTCCTTTCCCTCTGCTCAGTAAAACCAGAGGTTAACTCTGAGGCTGGAGGAATTAAGAGTTAAATCTCTTTCTTTTTATTTATTTATTTTTTAATCTTTATTGGTACATTACATATATGCACCATGATTGCACTCCATAATGGGGATTTGTACCAGTATAAGACACAACTTAATTCTCATTTTTTTCCCATAGCCCTACCCACCCTACCACCCTCCCCATATACATAAAATTTGTTTCCTTACTTTTTTGTTACAATCTCATTATTTTTCCCCCTTCATCCTATTTTAATCATTTTCTATTTCACAATATATAACATAAAATTCTAGGACTCATTTACATCTTTATTTTCTCATACCAGAGAAAAGATGCTATATGTACCTATCTGTGCCCTATTTATTTCACTTATGAGGATATCCTCAAGGTATGTCCACTTAAGTAGAAATGATTCAAACTTATCGTTTTTTATGGCAGAGTAATACTCCATTCTGCAGAAGAACCACAGCCTTTTTATCCAATCTCCAGTTGATGGACACTTGGGTTGTTTCCAAGATGTAGCAATCACAAATTGGGCTGCTATAAACATGGGTGCACATATGTCACTGTGATATGAGTCTTTTAATTCTTTTGTGTATATACCCAGTAGGGCAATGGCTGGGTCAAATGGGACATCCAATCCTAGATTTTGAGGAATCTACAAACTGATCTCCACAGGGGTTGTACGAGTCTACAGTCCCACCAACAGTGGAGAAGGGTTCCTTCTTCTCCGCAGCCTCGCCAACATTTGCTGTTGGCTTAATCTGAAATGGCAGCCATTCTATGTGGAGTGAGATGAAATCTCAGTGTTGTTTTCTTCTGCATCTCTCGAATGACTAATAATGTTGAGCATTTCTTCATATGGTTCTTAGCTGTTCTTATTTCTTCCTCTGAAAAATATCTGTTCATTTCAGATGCCCATTTTTAAATTGAGTCTTTAAATTTGGGTGGGCTGATTTTTTTGAGCTCTTTATATATTCTAGATAGTAGCCCTTTGTCTGAAGAACAACTGGTAAAGATTTTTTCCCACATTGTTGGTTGCCTTTTTGCTCTGTTGGTGGTTTCCTTTGCTGTGCAGAAGCTTTTTAAAAGAATGAGGTCCCATTTGCTGATTTCCTCAGCCAATTCCTGTGCTATAGTTTTGTTCATGAAGTCTTTCCTAAGCCAATGTCTTCAAGAGTTTTACCTAACCTGTTTTGCAGGTTTAGAGTGTCTGTTTTAATATTTAGGTCTCTTATCCACTTTGATTTTAGCTTGGTACAAGGTTCTGTTACTATTTGTTTCACTCTTCTTGGACAGAGAAGAGAGCAATATTCTTTCTGTTACTTTACCCAAAGGGAGCAAAGCTTCACTGAAACACTAGCATTGGAGGAATTGTCTAACTTATACAGGGAAGAGGCTGTTATACAGGGAAGAGGCTTTCTCTTCTCTGTCTCCAAATGTGTTCACGTCACAGACTCCTTCCCAGAGCTGGACCCAGTATCTGACACCTGCATCTTAAAGGAGGGGAGCTTAGTTGTGGTTCATAATTCCAATCCAGGTCAGTTTGCTCTAAGGCAGAAATTGCATGGTTGATGGCGTGGCAGAGTAAAAAGTGTTCAACCCATGGAAGCCAGGAAGCAGAGTGTGAAGGGAGGACCTAGCAACAAACAGACCATTGTAGATCTGCTGCCATTTACCCATCTCCATCTAGACTGCACAAGTCAGCAAGAATGCCCTCCGTGATCCAACCTTGTTCCAAACAAGAGCTTTTGTTGGATGCTTTAGATCTAAATCATAAGCTGTTGATTTGTCAAGAGTGTTCCAGAGGAAAATTCCATCCTTTTATTTGTTTTTGAGAAAGGAAGGGATTGAGTCTTGTATTTGTTTTTATGGTGATCTTTATATTTGTGAACAAAAATTATTTAATTTTCAAGTGTAAAAAGTAGATATTGCTGAGTTTTCTAGAGATCACTGGGAAACTATAAACAAAACAAATGGATTTGATATATTGACTTGATTTTTTAATGTGAATCTCAAAATACAAATATTAATTGTATAGTATTAGTTTTATAAATTTTAGAATATATCATATACAATTTCTGTTCATATATTACACATCTGTAGAAGTTCATTAAATCTAAGAAGGTGGACATCTTCAACCTAAGTCTCTGATCTCACCTTACTGACCTTGTGATTCAAAACAAATTACTAAACCACTTCATTTTGCTTCTATATATAAAAAAATAATAATCTCTGACTGAAAGCTTGTTTGCATGATTAAACATAAAATAAGCATAGAAAGTGTATTATAGGGCTGGGGATTTAGCTCAGTGGTTCTGGCTCCTGTCTTGCAAGAGCAAGAGCTCGGGTTCGATTCCCTGCTAACCACATACAATATTGGGCATGGAAACTCATGCCCAGGAGCAATCAGTACCACATACCACAGTGCCGGGCATGGTGGCTCATGCCTGTAATCCTAGCACTAGGGAGGCACAGGCAGGAGGATTGCTGTGATGTGAGTTTGAGGCCGAGCTCAGAGCCAGCCTGAACTAAAAAGCTAGACCCTGTCTCAAAAAAAAAAAAAGTGTATTATATTTCCTGCTTCCTGATAGTCTTTAAAGTACTTATATTAATCTGTATATGACATGAGGTTTCATATATTTAATAATTACACACCAAGACACATATGCTTTACACAAATATATGACAAAACTAAGTGGAATTTCTCCTTCCAATCTAGATTTAGTACCTAAGGCCCCAAAATGAAATTGATATGGAGCTTTCTACATCTAACATAGAGATCTGTGTGCTGACAACTCCTACCTAGTATTACTTTAAGACACTACTATTAGCCCTACTACAACTGAATGCTCCAAAGAATTACTAATGTCTTAGTACATTTAGTGCTGTTCATAAGAAAAAAAACAAACAAACAAACAAACAAAAACATGTCCTTCCACTCTGCAAAGCTAAATCATGGTGTTATAGGAAGAACTCCTTAGAGATTAGCGAGTTCTGAAAGAAAAACTTATATCTGTTACCTATTAAATAATGGACCAACAGCAGAGTCAATCTGTATGGGAGAGATGACCTGTATCTTCTAAAAGTTAGAGTACGTACATTGACATTTCTGAATAGGATGAACTTGCTTTTGACAATTGGACAAGAAGTTTCTATGCTTTTCACATAGAAACAAGCTTAGGAAGAAGACAGGGAAACTTCCCTCACCATCCCAACTTCCTGCATTCCTGAAAGGGCTGTGACTAGGAAATTAACTATTATGGACTCCACAGAGTCTAACGAAGTTATTCTGGGCTGACCAGGAGTTCTGCACCAAGAGACTAGGTTGGAAGTCTGGACCTATTGTTAAAATAACTGCCTTACTTCAGAAAGCAGTGGAAATACAGTGTGAGTTTAATGTCGAGTATCAAAATTACATATATTATCCATGTAGACATCAGTTCACTGGCAGACACCACCAACAATTAATGAATATTCAAAGCCAGAATAACAGAGATACTTCATCACAACCAAAAAGTAGGGAAGCCAGTCTCTTTCTCACCTTCTTACTTGACCCATCAAAGAAGCTATGGAAAGGGACAGTGGATAGAATGTGAGGAAGAAGGCAATTGGTGGCCCTTTCAAAACTCAGAACTCCTTGAGACAAATAGATGAAACAGATTATTTTCTTCTGTTTATTGAGTGCTTTGGAAATGGAGCAGATTTGAGTTTGAATGATTAACCCAACTGACCAATCTATGCAGCCAAAGCCCACAGGTGGTTGTTCTGAGATTGTAATCAAGAGTATCTGTAGTCTGTATTTAGTACTTGCAACTTGTGTCCAGAATTGTAATCTAGACATGTTTTAATAATAAAATCTTACACAGATTTTCACTAAAGAATGTGAGAAGTAGTAACTTTGATAAAACTGGTTTGAATATAGAGATTGAAGAAAAGTAAAACCATTGCACACTCACACATCACGAAGTTAAAACTACTTGCTAAACTTCCAATAAAACTGATATTAAAAGCATATGTGAACATTTATATGACACACATCACATATATTAAAAAATTGAATGCTCTTAAGGGACATTGGATGAATTTTTCTAGAATATAATGTATATTGGTATAGCAATTGTTATGAAGTATATCATTTACATAATATTTTTGAAAATTCTATGCAAATATTAGGAACCATTGTTGGTAATAATTGAAATTATTGAACATAATATATTGGATTTATCTTTTTTTCTAGGTGTTCACCATGAGTTTTCTTTATTAAAGAAACAGAATAAACATAGATGCATCTTCTTAAGAATCCACTGCTCATCTTTTATATTTATGTCAGTACAATGGATATGGTAGATGCTTGATCACAGGGGATATTTAATATTAGATTGAAGAAAATATTAAAAAGTACAGCAGACTGGTGAAAACAAGTCTGTACTGGCACTGGGGAGGATACTGGTGACATGCTAGGCCTTCTCCATATCTAATTTTGATAATATGATTGATGATGTGATTTCTCATAAGTGGTGGAAAGAAACAACATCAAAACTAATCACATTATGCTGGCATTTGGAAGTCTAAATAAAAGGTATGTGAACTCATTACAGGAAGATATTTTTTCATTTGAAATTTAAATTTACCAGCCCATCCATATTGTCTGGGAAACTTGTGAATTTGTTTGTAGATGAAAATGACCAGGGTTGAGTAATCAGTTCCCACTGATTATGTTTATAACAGGCATCCCAGGGACTTCCTGGAAGCTACAGACCTGTCTTTACAAATCTCAAGAACAGGCAAGTTGATGTGATATCCTTCTTCTCTGTGACTGTGTTTCTCTGTTCCTTCAAATGAAGAAATGACCCCCCAGATGCTAATAGAGTTACTTAGCTTCCTTGGTGGCTTTATTTTTCTTTAAAAGGGAAATGTTAAGAAGTTTTAAAGTGAGGAGATAGTATGCTTTTATTTTTTCGACTTCTAAATTATACAATCCTGGCTGTGTGACAGTCTCTACCAAGGGGGAAATTAACTTTAATATAAAAACATGCACTAGCAGATCTCAAGAAGTCTATCATTTTTCCAATATGCAGTATTGAAGTCCCATAGTTGCACACCCTACACTTAAGCTATCAAGAAATTTAGGCTATTTGAAATGTTACAAATGTGCAAGCTATACCCATTATCCTAGATGGGCAATACAATTTATGGGAGATATAATAAATAGAGAGAAATTCAGTATGTTTGTTCAATATAGAGTAGGTAATTGAAGTACAGGATCCAAAGTAAAACCATAAACAATAATTAGATAGTGAGAATGTGAAGAGTTGACCGTGACCCACATAATAATACAGCCGAGCATCAGCAGACAGAAGCTGGCTTGCAGTTGGAAGCAGATTATAAACGGAATGTATGCTTAATAAACATCTGGAGAAACTGCGATAATATCTGAAGAAGACTCCTCTGAAGAGGAGAGCTCTGTAATCTTAACCTTACAATCTTCATTTGCGGAGGAACATATGATTACATAGATATTATTATGTACATCTGGAGTGGAGTTAGTCTGATGTCTCTGTAAGCCTTGGCATTGAACAAACTGCAATAAAAATGTGCTGCATTGCTTACCACATCCAGTATCACGTAGAGTTTGCAAGTGAAAAGTTTTCCTCAAGGTCGTTGTACTGTCTAAGTGCTGGAGTGCACATAATTAAAGAGAGTCGGTGTAATTTCAACAAAAGTACAAGTTATTGGACAGATTTAGTCAAGCAATATGATTGCAAGGAGGCTGCAGAATTGGGATTGAAACTGCATGGGGGTGGACAGCAAAGCCAGTCTGGATGATGTACCATTACACCTGTAACACATACCTTTTAGTCAGAGTCATCCAACTTAAAAGAGTCAATGTACCAGGTGAAAATACTTGCGTGGCAGAGTGAATTTTGTGTCTGTAGTTAGATTTGGAGAAAGAAGGTCAGAAAATGTCTCTTGGAACATTTCATAGGACTCATATGCTCTTGAATGTCTAACAAGTGTCTGTTATATAACACACACTCTTGTAAGCAATAATATGCAGAATAACTGAGCACAGGGTATAAAATTTCTACCTTTTTAGGATTTTTTTATATACATGAATCATTGAAGAAAATAAGAAGAGAGATATAACCTAAAATATAGGTACTGTATCCTTATTTTACACACTAGAAAAGAGAAGCCTACAAATGTAAAATAATTTGGCAAGCTTTACATGACTTGAAAGGAAAAAAAAATGAATATTATATATTTTGTGCAAGGAGACAACTAAGGTGCTTGTAATTTATTGACCAAATTAGAATGAGGTGTTTTTTTTTTGAAGGGAAAGAATACTATTAATATTTACACCAACACAACAGGCTTGAATATAAATATATTTAAATATCAGAATTCAATAAACTTGCCACCTTTCCCTAAAGGAAGCTATGTATTGGCTGTTGGGCACTGCAACGTAATGCACTCCCAGCAATGCTTCTCAGTAGAACTTTCTCCAGTGAACCCTTGCAATGTAGTAAGTAAATCTCAATCATTTCATTTTAAGTTTATTTCACTTTGATCAACTTAGATTTAAGTACCCACAATCATCTAGTGACTGCCAGGACAGGCAGCAGAGCACTGCATTGTGATTTTTAACACGGAGTTTACTGAATTTGTACACTCTTAACATAAACAATTGGAGATGTTTCAACCTGAGACTGGAAACCCAAGAGGTTCATGGTTGTCAAAGTGTTATAGCTGAAATAAGTGAAAATATATACACAAATGGTTGTAAATGATATACAGTAATTTTTAATGTTTGATTCTACTGCCAATTCAGAAATTGTGATTCTGGATATTCCTGTTATTTTCTGTTGTCAGGCAGGGATGTTTATTACTATTGCTGTTGCTCCAAATCCATGACTCATATCTAATCCTCTGCTTTGGGTGCCATGATGCTCTTGTCTCAAGGATCTCGGTGTGACTACTCTGTGACTACTGGATAAAAGGTTTCTATTCTTCATTCCGTAGGGAGAGGAGGTAGCTGACACCTTTAAACCAGGTCACCTTTTGGGCTCAGGTTTTGGATACCTTTTATGGTTGTCTGGGGAAGAGGCCTCAGCCATAACCCTCATGGCAAATTCCAATTCCCCAATAGAATTAATAACCAACAAACAACAAAGTCAGAACCTTGAGGGAAAAGGCTGAGCCTTGGATCAACTCTTGCTACTCTGAGCAGTGGCAGCCAAAGGCCAAATACTGCAATGGCAGAAGCGAGAGAAGAAGGATCTATAATCCAAGCTCATGCACCTTTATTTGGTAATAAACATTCTCACTCATAATCCTAGCATGCATTAAACAGGGCATTCTACAATAATCCCTGTAGTTGAAGATTACCTAGGAGAGGGCAGACATCCTTAGTCCCAGTAAGTCCCAGCAATTCCCAAGGCCAATAATCTTGATGCAGTAACCTTTGTAATTTAAAATCTCACAGGATGAGGTAGATATCCACAATAATCCCAGTAGTTGATTCCACAAGGCAGGTCAGACATCCTCAAGTCCAAGTAAGTGAATCCCACTAAGTAAGTCTTAAATCCCAGTAAGTTGTCATGGTTCCTGACAACCACTAAAGAGTGTAACAGCACAGTTAGAAATACATGCTTAGTCGAGGTGCATGTGATAATCAACTTAGTCAAACACTAGCTAGGTGTCTTTGCAGCAATTATCTAACCCCCTTGAGTCTCAGTTTCTCCATCTATCAAAGTTTTAAAAATTGCTTTTCTTGTTGAGTTACTCCAGAGCTGTGCTTACAGAGCACAAGTACATGTAAAAAGAGCAAGTAATTTCCACTCACTGCACTGATTTCTCTGAGCTTCCATCAAATGTGTGAGGAGCTGAGACAACCACAGCATGTAACTGGCAAATGAGTGAGAAATTCTTCAAGACATTAATCCACGTTTTGTGGAAATTTTGCTCTAGATGGGCAAGTACAGGGGCTCTGTAGGAATGCTGAGAAGATCTGAGAAAGCTCCTCCCCCCAAAAAAAATTCCTGAAATTCTGCTGGCATGACTTTGAGAACTTTGCACACAGCCAGGTCTAAGGAATTAAGATTCACATTCATAATTAGATCTAAATGTTTTTCTTCTGTGTTTTGGCTTTTGTTTTGTGTTGGGTTTTGTAAGTTTGTTGAGGTTGAGTAATATTTTAGTAATACTTGTTGATCTAAGACAGCAAAGTGTATAATCATAAATAAACTGTACTATTCTTTATTTACACATTTACCCAACAAGGCTGGATGGAGTACCCAAGACATCGTTGGTACTATGCTAATTTACTAAACCATGATTGGCAAACAAATAAGACAAGGTTCCTGTCCTCACGGATTTTATGATCTAGTACATAACTACTTGTCTGCATGCACTATTATTAAGGGTGACCTTAATAATATTAATAATAGTAATTAATATTAGCAAGAAAATGAGTGTCTTTCTCCAGTTCATTGCACTGTTACTCAAACAACATTCACATGATATCCATCCAACACTCTACAGAACACTGAAACAAATCAGCAGCCAGCACCATGAGACAAGTCTACCAACTCTTCTTCCATGTCCCCACAATGGAAAATTGCTATAAAACTTTTTAGTAATTCCAATTTTTGTGTACTCATAACAGTGTATGGACCTATGCCAGTCCCCTGATCACACAGTAAGAGGCAGATATATAGGCTACAATTGACAGAGAAGCCTATTATACCCATAGAGGCTACCACACAAAAGGCAGAGCAGTAGGAAGAGGTAGAGAAATTACTGATTCCCTCCCACGTTCTCACTGTTATGGACTATACACAAGATATCATTTGAACCACATGGCAAGTGGATGCTTCTCAGCTGATATTAAAAATAGCACATTACAAGTAAAATTCTCTTATCACTTACCTCCATGGAACCTTACCCAAAAAATCCAGAGGCATACATTGCAGTGATCTGAGGCAGAGTTGAGAAAGGAAGTTATAACTTTCTTCTATCAGTGGCTCAGATTTTTAAAAAGGAAATACTTGGCCTCTTAATTGAGAGCAAGATGAAAAGCCAAGGGGAACAGAACCTATTGGATAGTAATTTGGGACCCTGAAATTGAAAATAAGCTAGTCATTTTTCTGGAAAAAAATAATCTTGCTATTACTGTATTCTCAAAAAACACCAGTTTATATAGGTCACATCATGTATTGTGGTCCTCCTTTCATTAGGGGAAGAAATTTAATAACTTAGTTTATCACATTGTATATGTATTACTAATAAAGAAATGTATTTTGTCTCATTTTTAAAAATCTCAGACAAAGATAAAATGAGGATTTTATTGAATTTAGGAGAGAGTTCACAAAATTTAATCTGTCCAGCAATTTTGAAGAAGTCTACTGTTCAAATTTTGAAATTTTCTTTTGACAATTTAATATTTTATAAAAGGAATCTTTGGTTTTTAAAACTTAAGTAATAAATATAAAATCTAAAATGATACTTAATCCTCACATTCAAACTTAAACACTAAATTCCCTTAGTGGTATATTCAGCTTTATTCTTTCCATTACACAATTTTTGTGCTTGAAATAACTAAGACTGCATCACATTTATACTTCTTATAGTGATAAGTCTGCAGCAAATTGGGATTCAAACACTGTAGTGCAACCTTGAATAACAAGTCTTTTGTTGAGGCAACCACTACAAAGTTTGACTATACTGGCATTGTGAATAAGACCCTGATACTCACAAAAGAGGAAATTATCTGGAGCTTTTTAGCTCAGCAAGAATCAATTCCTAAACCATATCTGAACTCCTGTAAATTCAGAATTAGTGAGGTCCGAGTTAATGAGGTTTGATTGTATCCTGGGCTATTGACAGAATTGCAATGCCACCAATTCAACGCAGCAACTTCCACCAAACTTAGATTCATTACTACTTCCCCCAGAGTTGAAGGGGGCAGATTCTTCCTGGTACCCAACATCGTCGCTTTTTAGTTACACTATTATGTGATATAAGGTGGACCTGTAAGATGACCCACTAGAGAAAGTCAGCATGTTTTGAGTTAGCACCAGCGTATTCTCTTACTTCTCTCTGCAGCCCCCAATTCACTCTGAACGGATCAGGTTTCCTTTCTTTGGATCTTTAGCTTTTGTCCATTAAAGTTTCCCCCAAAGACTATTTTGTCAAGCAAAGCAAAATGTTTTAGAAAAGACTGTAAGTTTTTTGCCAAGTTATAGGCTATGCTTTGTTTATATATAGTGAACACTTACAGAGTTAGCACTCCCTAAAGGAAAATCCAGGGAGATATCAGAAAAAAAATGTTTTTGGTAATTGCTGCTTGGTTTGATCTCCTGGTAGTTTGTGGTGTTTTATGCAACATTAATGGTATCACCTGAGAGTCTAAGAACACACATGAAAAAAAGTACAGGCTCGTCTTCAAATGTAAGGAACTAGTTTCAAATTTCTGAGGGAATCAAGAGAATTAATGTTTAAGTGCTGATTGGGAGGAATTTGACAACAACCTGCCTATAGGAGCCGTCCCATTTTGATCTGTGTGTGTGTGTGTGTGTGTACGTGCGTGTGCACCTGTGTGTGCGCATGTGTAAATCTGATCATGAGTCCTATAGATAAAGATCCAGTACTTCTCGATCAGGCATACAGAAATTTCGAATCAAGCTTTTTTTTTTTTTTGGCAAATCAACCAATTAACTTTCAGTATCCTTTTAATACATGTTTATAATTTATGTAAATTTAGAAGCTACTGAGGAGCCTTTTAACTTCTTTTAATTTGGCCTGAAAATTATTATTTGGAGCTTCTAAAGCTGATTATTTCCACTCATGAATATCTGGGATGCAGAGAGTGACAGAGGAGACAAGGAGAAGGTCGCAGAGAAGTTAACATCATTTACCACTTAGAGCAACACACCAGATTCCAGGGCTTGCAGTGGACTCTTGCTCCATGCCTGAAATCTACTTTTTAGCTCTGAGTAATAAAAATGTCCACTCACTTAATGGAGATGCAAGTGCATCTCAGTATACTCAATACACATGATATTTTTATTGTGTTTTATCTTTGCTTTGCTGTTTCTTGATACTTAGATACATAAGGTATTTGTTTTTGATCTGTTAGAATTCCAGGCAAAGTCTAAACAGAGTTCATTTCTAGTTCTATAGGGGTGAGGAGCTAGAGTCACAACCAACTTCTGGAATTCTAAGTATTGTGGGGCCCAAAATGCCTTCCTGAGTGATAGAAATGTGATGTACAGAGTTAAGAATATAAACCTGCTTTTAGTCTGGGTAATTTCGAAGTTACCTCTGACTTGCTTTCTGAGATATTGGTTCACTTCTGCTCTCAGTCTTTCTAGCTGGGTAAAGGCAGTAAGGGCTCTCCAGTGCCATGTTTCTGCGATGATCATATAGATCAGGATGTTAGGAAGTGAATGTGGAAGTCATAGCTTTAGGCAGTTGATTAGAAATGTGTGAATTCCAGACATCTTCACAAAAGAAAGAAGAGTACAGATGGCTAACCTTCACTAAAACAAGCTTTCATACACTTAACTGTTAAGAGGAATGAGAAGTCATTGAAAAAGTAGGGTGAAGTCCACCCAAACTACCTTCAGCTGTCTTATTTATTCATTCTGTGTGCTAAAAACTTTCACATTCAGATTTCTCATGTCTTTGGATATTATAGAACTTGTGTGAAAGCAATGAATAATATCAATGAAATTATAATCAATATATTTTGAGTGATTTATGAGGACCAAGAACTATTCTGGGATCCTATCATGTGTTATCTTATTTAATTTAATATTAAATGAGTACTGACAGTGTGCTAGGCAATGTTCCATGTATCTCAGTTAAGGTCAAGAAAATCTTTCTTAAAACTGACTTTATTGGTACATTTTATGTATATATTATGATCACATTCAGCATTGAGGGTTTGTATCACTACATGACACATCATGATTCTCATTTTTTCTCCATTAACAGGCCCCCAAACACAAAACCTTTCACTGGTAGGCAGGCAGTGGCACCACTGAGCTATGGCCCCTGCCAAAGCTCAGGAAAGTCTTATGAGGTAAATGGTTTATTCCCATTAAAGTGAATAAACAGAGGCACAGATAACCAAAATCATTTGCACAATGTTGTACTGCTAAAACAAAAAAAATAAAAAAAGAAAAAAGGAAGCCCAAGTTAAAAAACTAAGAGTCTGATTTTTGCTTTTATCTTCAATCCTTAAATTCACCAAAGAACAATCTACCACCATGCAATATCTTCTCTTATCTTACCATTCATGTATCTGTATATACAAACATTTTACTCCATGACTTAGATGGCATTATGGTTTTTATTCCCCAAAGCATGGTGTGCTCACTAGTGGTGCTTTTCAGAGATAGCTGAATCTAGATATGTGTTATTGGGATGGAAAGTGTATGGTGACTACAATGGTGTAGCACAGTTCTTGGTGTGGATAATGGAAGGCTCCTAACCAATAGGACTATAGCAGAAATGGAATAAAAATGGACAATAAAGAAGACAGTCTTGCTGCCTCCTGCTTATGCCATAAACTGTTTCTCCTCCATGATGGCCCTCTGCTGTGCTGCCTTGCAGCCAGCCAGTTGTGGACTATAACCTCTACAATGTCAAAGCAAATCTTTCTTCCTCTAACTTTTAATGTCAGGTATTTTGTCTCAGCAATGAAAAATAACTAAGTACTGAAGAGATGTTCATTATGTTCTTTGGGTCAAAAGTAGGAAACTGTTGAAGTGGATATGAAAACTGATCATAAGAAAATAGTGGTTATTGACTAAGTGTATTGGCTCTGGAACTAGAAATTCAGCAACAAATTCTAGTTTCAAAGCCAGTCCTACTACTTCTTAAGTGATTGGTTTCCTTTTGCCTCAGCTGCACTGTCATGCAAGGAGCTCATTAGTATCTTCTTATTAATATCTCTGAAATAAGTTCTAAAACTTAGAATAAATCCCCAAATAACAAGTAATATATGTGTTAGTATGAGATTTGATTTCATATTCTGAGTTAAAATCTAAAGACAGATATTTGAGGGGAATAAATGGTAATGTGCTAAGAAAAATTCACTTATGAGGTTGGCCCAAAATGGATCTGAGCACTTCATCCCCAGGGACATCCAAGGAGCTGGACTTGATATGAATTTTGAAGAGTCTATTTTCACAATGGATTGCTGTCAGATTAGCTCACTGGGAAGACTTTTAACACTAAAGTATGTTTCCTTGCAACCTTTGTCAACTATTTCCATCTAATGTGAGCCACTTCATAAAGATGAGAAAGTAAAGGTGTGAGGAAAGTGAGGTCTAGGCAGAAGAGGCAAAAGTTAAACTGTGATGATTTAACCTTGTGACTTAGAAACATGGGAAAGTTCCATAAGTGCTTTGAAGATTATTGAAAGAAAAGAAGCAGAGACAGAGAGAGAAAGGAAAGGGAAAAAAAGAGAGAAAGAGAGAGACAGAGATGGAGTGGGAAAGGAGAAGAAGGAGAAAGAGAGAAAGGGAGAGATGAATACACTGCATAATATTTGGAGAGGAAGAAGTGCTATAAATGAGGTTTGCATTAATATGCAGAAGAGCAAGGCATTCTAAAGCATGCATCACTCTCCAAGAAGACCTAGAGCCAAACCAGCTGTGAATCGGGAGGACATGGCTTCAGGAAGAGTTGGGTCAAAGCCAAGACAAGGAGGAGGAGCTGGTCTCATATAAATCTCTCTGAGACTTTCAGCTACAACTCATTCTCCCTTTTTGAGAAGCATCTTGTGTGGGTTTCCCAGTTACACTTTAGTACAGAAAAGACAGAAGAAATAAAAAACACCACGACTGCCTTTTGTTACAATACTACAGAAGCTCCCTTCCTTAAAGCATGTCATCTTTTATTTATTAGCATCATGAAACATCTTGGAAGTAACTGAATTATGTGATCAATGTTAATGCTAATCAAAGTGATCAACGTTGAGTGTTCTCTTCTCCGCATGGCATGGCCCTTGCTGTTCCCACGATGCCAACTGCATGATTTGTACATAGCCCTAATTTTCTGATTACACTGATCTTCTCAGTTCCTGCTATTCTGAGTTCTTGCCCCTTGCTATTTTTGGTTTTCCTTAGCATCGATATTAGGGAAATTCTGCTAGAATGAGCAAGATCTTCAAAATGAAATCCAGCTAAAAAAATTTTAAAATAAAATATACAAATCTTTTGATCATTTGAGTTAATAGCCATCACTTATTTAATAAGTAATCCAATCAGATAAAGAGGGTGATCAAATTAAAAACATGTACATTTATTTCACGTATACCTATCAGTCAAAATTTAACTGTACTCAGTAAGTCACATGCAAGCATAGGAAATTAGTTCCTATATAAATGCATCTTGCCTTATTTTACTATCAGGGGATGAATACAAATCCGTACAAAAATGCATTGCAACATCAATGCATGATATGCTTTGTTCCTACACATGCAGGAACTTCAGGAATCAGAGTAAGAGATAAAATCAGTAAGTGCTAGGAGGCAGGGAAGCTGGTGTGAGTAACTGAGGCAGAAGTTCTTCCACAGCAGCAAAGCTACAAGCACAGAGATGGTTCATTTTTCGGTCACAAATGAAATGGAAGAACAACAATACAGCTTTTCTTTCACTCATTGCAGTGTGTGACCTTGGACACTTCATTCTGCACCTCTAGACTCCAGGATCTTCTTCTCAGAACTGAGTTATTGAAAGCAAAATTGATACCAGTTAAAGTTAAGCACAAGTCAGGTTCCTAGGGTGAGCGAGTACCCCAAACCTAAGAGGGTTCAGAATGCCTCCACTTGCAAAGATGGTCAGTAGTTTTATTGCCAGGAGAAACAGGAAATGACATAATCTCAGGGCTTTCGGACTGGGAGGAGCTGAGGGATCCGCTACTGTGATTGCCCCACTCACTCGGTTGCAAGAGAACACTACATATCAAATTATAATTTATTCACATATAAAGCTACAGTGGTACAATTCAGGATGTACTCAGCCCCCTTTGGGCCAAACTTTATCCCCCAAGTATAGTAACAAGTTTAGGCCAAACTTACGCAACTTTCTGTTTCCCAGATGATTTTTAGGAAGGAATAACTATGCAAAGGAGGGCAGAGCATGCAGTCAGACTCATGAGCAGTTTGCTATTCCCTTTCTGTTTATGGCAGCTACTTCCTCCTCACTTTTTCATCCTTGTCATTCATGTTAATTTTAGCATGCCATAGATGTTTTTTAGGTTAAAACAAAAAGGATTAGACATCTCTTCGGCTCTGCTCTTCTCTGTGATGCAAGTGTTTGGCTTTGCAACAATGCTTTCCAGGGCATTTGATTTTAATATTACCATTCCTCCTACAGCTGTGGATTGAAGAACTCTCTATTGTGGTATTCTACAGAATTTTTTAAAATAACTTTGTTGTTTTCTATTTATAAATTGATTGCTTTCCTAATACAGTATTGTGTATTTAAACTAAAAATACTAAAACATATAGGACCACACACAGGTAAGTCCACGTACTTGGGAGACTGAGGCATAGGATCACATGTTTAAAGCCAACCTGTGTTATGTGGCAAAACTGTCTCAAAGTGGAAAAAAAAGAAAAATATAGCTCCACACTACAGTACTTTCACAACAGAGGCAAGGTCTTGGGTTCAGTGAAAAGAAAAGAGAAAAAAGAGAAGAGAAGAAAGGAAAGGAAAGGGGAGGGACAGAAAGGGGAGGAAAGAAAGAATCAAACTGAATCTAGATACTGTAACTTTCATCTCATTTTCTATTATTTGATGGAAGGGAATTTCAAAACATAGACTCACTGGGTTTAAGACATTTAACATTAAGTGAGTATGTATTGAAATATATCTGCCTGTATTTATCTGGATTGATCAGGCCTACCAACATATCTATGATTGAATTTTTTATGATTGAATATTTTAAATAAAAACTATATTTTTAAAAGTGTGGGCTTTTTAAAAATCTTTATTTGTACATTAAATATACACATCATGATTGCACTCCATAATGGGGATTTGTACCGCTATAAGACACAACTTAATTCTCATTTTTTCCCATAGCCCTACCCACCCTACCACCACCCCCACATACATAAAATTTGTTTCCTTACTTTTTTGTTACAATCTCAACATTGTCCCCTTTCACCTTATTTTACATGGAGCATTTTGTATTTCACAATATATAACATACAATGCTAGGACTCATTTACATCTTCATTTTCTCATACCAGAGAAAAGATGCGATATGTACCTATCTGTGACCTATTTATTTCACTTATGAGGATATCCTCAAGGTATGTCCATTTAAGTGGAAATGATTCAAACTTATCATTTTTATGGCAGAGTAATACTCCATTCTGTAGAAGAACCACAACTTTTTTATCCAGTCTCCAGTGGATGGACATTTGGGTTGTTTCCAAGATGTAGCAATCACAAATTGGGCTGCTATAAACATGGGTGCACATATGTCACTGTGATATGAGTCTTTTAATTCTTGTGTGTATATACCTAGCAGGGCAATGGCTGGGTCAAAAGGTGTGGGCTTTTTTCGCTGGTATGAGGGAAGTTTTGAACCCACAACCTTTCACTTGCAAGATAGGCAGCTGGTGGCACCATTGAGCTAAATCTCTGCCCAAGCATGAAGATTTAAAATTTATGCTTTCTAAAAGATTTTTAATGTTTCAATTCCCATGAGCACAGACAAAGCTAAGTTGGGAAAATAAATCTACCAAGTTACCCTAGAGCTCTGTATGCTTGAGAGCACAGGGGGCACATGGAAGCTCAGTCAATGGAACATAATGTAACAAGTATTACATCTGAAGAGGACTCACAGAACTGAAAATCTCACCAGCAGGTTCTTTTTGGTGAATCTGTCTATGACCTAAGCTGTCTAAAATTCACGACAGCCTCCTCTTGGAGGGAAAGATTCCTCTAAGGTCATCTTTGTGAGATGTCCCTTTCTCTGGTTGACCTCTTCCCTCGAGACAGGAGAGCACCTTGAACCCCTTTCCATCTGCTCTCGGACACAGGAGCAGGCTTGTTTCTCACGAAGGGCCCAATGGTCTGGGGACTGCGAGGAAAACAAAAAGGTGCTATTTTCTTGACTATGGGTCTACAACAGAATGAATCCAAGGACTACCTACAGGCGTGTGAAAAAAGCACCGCACAGTTACACAGAAGACCAATTAGACTAAATAGATGAATGCATGAACACATCTATACATGCTTATAATCAGTATTCTCAGGAGTTCCTGCCTGTGGATAGCATGCAAGTTAACAAAATTTCCACATAAAGGGTATCTTCCCTCATCTTTCAATTTAATCTACTCTCTATTCCAAGGCAAACTTCCTTCTTTGCCTCCTTAGAAAGACGTGAGTAGGCGGGCCAGGGAGTTAGCTCAGTGGTTCCTGCGCCTGTCTTGCAAGCGCAAGGACCCGGGTTCGATTCCCCGGTAGCCACATAATAATACTGGGTGTGGAGACCCACACCCAGCAGCAACCAGTACCACATACCACAGTGCCTGGCGTGGTGTCTCACGCCTGTAATCCCAGAACTTGGGAGGCAGAGGCAGGAGGATTGTGATGTGATTTTGAGGCTGAGCTCAGGGCCAGCCTGAACCACAAAGCGAGACCCTGTCTCAAAAACCCTAAAAAAAAAAAAAAAAAGAAAGAAAGAAAGAAAGATGTGAGTAGGACAGAGCTTTCAACCTTTTCACATCAGCACAGAGGCTCTGTCTCACCTTAGATTCTTTTATCTACTAGTCCACATCAATATTACATGACCAAGGCTTCCTGGAGGGAAGCTGGTACATGTATTTAATGTATCATCAATTTCAATTCCTTTCCTCGGCTCCTTTTCCTCTCATGTCCTATTTATCCTCTTTCCCATCTCCAGCAGTCTCCCTACTGATTTCTTGTTCTCTTTTCTTTATTCTAATTATTTATTGATTATTGTTTGTAGTTTTTAGGTTTCTCGTACAAGACAAAACATGCAATATTTAACTTTTTGTGGCTGGATAATTTCATTTAACACAATAGTTTCTAGTTCTATCCATTTTCCTACAAATGATATGCTTTCCTTTCTGCTGCTCAGTTGTCCTGAATTGTAGAATCATTCTGGTGCTGTTACAAGTCTCCCTGGTTAATTTTGAAGTCATTCTCTGAGCTGTCTGCTTCAGACCTTACCAGTCCCCCTTGCATACTCCTTACCAAACCTGTTCTACTTGAAATCTCAGTATTATCCACAGGCTAATCTCTACTGCTGCTCAGAAACTGCATCTCTCTACATTGGAAAAGGAGCACACAGTTCACAGAACTTCTCTGGGCCCATAAAAGAGGAAGCCATTACAGCTCTGGTGCTCTCATCTTTCCATATTTACAACATCTCTTTCCCTCTGGGAAGGAGGTCAGGAGACCTCTGTTCTCCATCATTCTCCTCCTTCCAACAAATCACCAAGCTGGAAGAACTAGTTTTCCTTTCTGTCTTATCCTCTAGCAGTGACTTTTCTCCTTGTTAGGTCTTCTTTCTCTGGAGGCCCCAAATCTCACCACTTAACTTTTCTTATAGATAAGAGAAAGAAAGGGTGGTGGGGGAAATATCTTTCATGCAATAAATGCATATAGTTTCAAATTTTAGAAATATTATTTTCATTACATCTTTCATAGATATACAGGCTTTGGTGGTAGAAGCAAAGAGACTAATTTGTAAGATACCGTATAGAATATTTTACAGATGATAGGACATGGAGAAAACCCTGGGTTTTATACAAAAGCAATAAGACTTAACACTTATATGACACAGCTATTTGACAGATTCTGTGCTAAGCATTTTTGCATATAACTCACATCCTGCCTACTCATTAACTACCACAATATAAGATAGGGAATCAATATTTTCACTATTTTAGGTAGGAGAAAAGAAAAATCTGAAGAGGATATATATATCTCCAAGGCCAGTCAACTAATAAAAGTAAGAAGATACTTTCAACCCTAACAAAAATTTTCTTGTTTGGAAATCCCAGTAGACACAGCCAAAACTATCAAGAAAAGAAATAATGAAAATCATGAGCACTTCAGGTGGAAAACACAAGATTTCAAGGGGTTGTTTAAGCCAGGAATTCCTGTTGCTTTAGCCAGGAATTCTAGACAAGCCAACTCTGGGATGTAGCATTAAAAATAATTACAAACAATCCCAGAAAACAGTAACCAGTAGGAAGAGTAAAACTCACAGAAATGGGTAGCTATTCTGTTCTTCATGGCTCAGCTGTGATACTGGGACTACACTCAATGCAAAATACCAGCAAATGAAGCTCTGTTCTGGTGGGTGATAGCAACCAAGATGATAAGTGCAACAGGATCCTATTCCAAACCACTTCTTGGAATGTGTGAGGGTGTTTAAATGAGAAAAGAAGTTCAGAGGAAATGATACTGATTCCCAACCTTCTTCAAAGCAGTGAAGAAAGAAACAGACTTTCTCTGAGCCCTGGATCTGCAGTCCATTCACTTCCCAAGGGCCCACACTTCTCACTCAGTTGATCAGTGAATCCTAAAAGATGTGAGTAAAAGCAAGACTATATATCTGAGATTTAAACTCATTTGTTATAAACTAGAGAAGATTTAAGATTATACTAGTACATCACTTGTATTCATTCTTTATCGAGAAAGGTACAGGTGAATTTATATCAGTACGAGAAGTGCTACACATACTCACTTTGAAAGAAGTATGTGATTCAATTCAAAAAATAGAAATAATGTCTGGAAACTACACAGAGACTGACTTCAATTCAATATATTAGATCTAATAATTTTAGTATCAGTAATAAAAAATAATGTCCGGAAATTACACAGAGACTGACTTCAATTCAATATATTAGATCTAATAATTTTAGTATCAGTAATACTAGGTCTAGTAGTGGGAAGGCTACAAAGTGATCTGGGAAATGATAATTATCCACACAACAGTTGCATGTGAATCTTGGGGCTAATGATAGAGTTGTCTATACTTTGCATTCCATAAGGTGATATATTTTTGTAGAAAAAATGATGCTTTCCATTTTACTTCCTTCGTGGTTCTCTCTTGAAGATTCCCCTTACTCCCCACATGTTTCCTGCATACCTCTCAGCCTTTCCAAAATAGGAAACATGGTAGTGACATACAGTGTTAGAGGGTACAAGACATAGATTCAATGTGTGATACTTAAATGTCAAATCCTGTACAAAAATACAATTTTTTCAATTCTCTTTGTCTTGCTAATTAGGTATGGAGGAGGTTATAAGGTCAGTCCTGTTACCCTGTAAGTATTCATGAATTCTTATCCACTTATCAAGGCTCATCTTCAACTTGACTGGATGAAGAGACTTGAGAGAGAGGGTGATTGGTTTATGGGGCTTTAATGTGCTTAGCTGAATGTACTGTCAGCAGGTGGACTCACCTGGAGCTGGGTCATATCTCAATGGAGCTCTTCTGAAATTTCCTGCCCCGCTGGCATAGAAGAACAGCTTTGCTCCACCCGTCATTCCTTCATGATGTTTCTGATTTATAGTCAGCTAATCATGGCCACAACTGTGAGACTATAAGCCGAACAAGCCATTTCCCCTTCCAAGTTATGGGTGTCACATATTTAGTCACAGTGATGCAAGAGCTGACCAATACCCTTCCAATGTTCAAAACTTTTCACTCAAACACACCAAAAATATTGTGGGTTTTGGCATTTTTATTCAGTTGATTTCTCTGTAATGGGCTGCTGTTCATCTTAGTAATATAACTTTTCTTGTTCTATATAAATTTTTAAAAATAAATTAAGAGCAATATGAAGTAACAAAGAGTTCACACAGAACAGAATTAAATTTGAGAATGTGACTGGGTCATGGGAAATCTTGGATAGGCTTTCTAAACTCATTCCTTCATCCTGCAATACTGAAACAAAGAATGGACTTCCTGTTATTCTTTTCTTTGACATCTTTTTTCTTTTTTTTCTTTCTTTTTTTTTTTTTTTAGGTTTTTTGAGACAGGGTCTCACTTTGTGGTTCAGGCTGGCCCTGAGCTCAGCCTCAAACTCATCACAGCAATCCTCCTGCCTCTGCCTCCCGAGTACTGGGATTATAGGCGTGAGCCACCACGCCCGGCACTGTGGGATGTGGTACTGGTTGCTGCTGGGCGTGAGTCTCCACACCCAGTATAGGTATGTGGTTACCAGGGATCGAACCCGGGCCCTTGCGCTTGCAAAACAGGCGCTGGAACCATTGAGCTAAATCCCCGGCCACTGACATCTTTTTTCTTAGTTGACTGAGTTTTCCTCATTCAGACAGGTTTCCTATATACTTTCAAGACAACATGTAACTATTAGAACATAGTCTACTCTATTTATTTTTCTGGTCTGTTCCTCCAGAATCTAAATTCCTCAGAGAAAAAAGTAACAGCTCTTGAATGGCTATTTTTCTTAGTGAAATATACTTAAGAAATGCTAACTTTTCCAAACATTTGGTCAAACAAAATTTCCACAAATAAGATCATGATTTGCAGATGCCCATCAAAACCTTTAAATAATTTTATTTCTTACTGGTGTGTATTTTTACTGCTTCTTTTTCGATCCCATGTCTTCATATAAAATGGTCTGTATTAAAATATTCTACTGGGACTAGGGATTTAGCTCAGTGGTTCTGGTGCCTGTCTTGCAAACACAAGAGCCTGGGTTCAATCTCTGGTAACCACATACATTAATACTGGGCATGGAGACTCACACCCACCAGCAATCAGTATCACTACAGTGCTGGGCATTTTGGCTCATGTCTATAATTTCAGGATTCAGGAGGCATAGGCAGGAGGACTGCTGTGATGTGAGTTTGAGGCTGCACTCAGGGCCTGCCTAAACTACAAAGCGAGACCCTGTCTCAAAAAAAAAAATCTGTTTTCAGATTAGAGATGGGTATAATATACTTATCATGATTTAAAAGTATTTAGGCTGGTTAAATCAGTTTTGTTTGTTTGTTTTCAGGCACTTAAGTTTTATAGTCTGACATATTAATCATATCAATCTTCCCTTGTTGTTCAGCAAAATGTTACTGCACTTTAAACACATCCTGAGCTTATTCGGTTGTGTGATTTCCACCCAGTGACAAAATAACCACTAATGGAGAAAAAACAAGTTGTGCACTTTGATACTGTTAGTTGGAGAAGTAAATCATTGCACTACAAAGTTTACTTTCAATATTTGAGACCAAACTTCATAACTGAGGACATTTATCTATTCATAAATCAGTGAAAATGCCATTTCATACATTCCATTAGTGAGATAAAATATATCCTAAACTTTAGATTCTAATTATTTCTCTGATTTTCTTGTGACTAAGTACTTATTTAGTTAATACTTAAATTGAGAAGATATCACTTTTCTAGCTCAGGGAACATCAGAGCTTTTAAGACTTCTGCCATATTCTTGAATCTGAAGTCTGAAATGCTTGATTTACCATGACTGCATCTAAAGCTGACCACTTTTTACTGTATATTTCCTTAGCACTACTTTGGGGAGACAGCTCAATTCCCACAAGTAGCACTGAGTCAGTTCTCTATGTGAAGCCATGAGAGTTTATACTTTACTTCTTACACAGTATTGTGGAACAAAAATATATCCAAGGTGGCAAAACCACCACAGACAGAACAGCTAATATGCCAGTGTTGTCCTCCTCAAAGAAATGTATCAGTCCATGTCTTTTGTTTGAGATGTGGTAATTAATCTTTACATAAATGTTTTCTGTGACTTAAAAACTTTATTTCTTTTTCCTTTTTGCAGACCTTACTTGTTTTATTTCTTCTTATATGTACTTAGATAAGAGCGAGAGCATATTTCTCATGGGAAACAATTCCAGAGTGGGGATAGCAGTGCTACATCTTTAAAGTACAGGGAGAAAAAAATTGTCAACTTGAAACTTTATATCCAGTGAAAACGTCTTTGAAATACAAAGGCAAGATTTCTGGTTTCAGCTCTAACATGTAAAGAGCTTAGAAGTTATCACTGTAGTCCTCATAATAAGGGAAGCCAAACAAACTGAAAATCAACAACTTTTTTTAGGGCTATCCAAGGACTGAAGCATCAAAGCAAAATGCCACCTCCCCAACAGGAGAGACAGGGGAAACAGAAAATCACAGCCATGTCACCCAACCTGTGAGGGGACTCCCCGATAAAGAACACAGCAAGAACTCTTTCAAAGTGATTTTGAAGACTTGTCATCTACCGTCTCCCATAAGAATGAGAAACTGTGGGAACTGCAGTCTTGTATCTCTGCCTCCAATGCACATTTTCAGACCTTCCATCAAGTTCTCAAGTTTCAGATCCAAGAAACATTTAAGTTTCAAATTGGAGGGAAGGAAATATCGAGAACACCAATTTTAATAAAGCCAAGTTCTCCAAGAGAAACTATTCATCAGACGCCTATCTACAAAAAAGAAAGGCAACTAGACAACTGTATATCCTAAACTAGATTTTCTGCTTCATGCCCTGGAGGTGGAAGGTGAGGCAGATAATAAAGCACTCTTGAAGGTTACAATACAGAAACTAAGTTCAAGTCAAATTTAATCCTAATATTATAGAATTCTTTCCTGCTTCTAGTCCTTACAACTACACCTGCAGGTTTCCTGTATAATGCTGAATTACAACTGAAAGAACTAAAGGCGTAGAATGAATTTAAGAAGGTATTCTTAGAGGAAACTAGAGACAATAGAAGAAAGGAAAAACAAGTGGAGAATATCCAGAAAACCAAATCTTTTGCCACGTAGAAAGCAAACATTAAACACAGCCCAACTCTTGATGAGATAAACATGGAACCTCATAAAAAAATCTGTTTATCTTAATCCTTGTTACTTGTAAATTATGGACAAATTTCAAAATAAAAGTATAATATGCAAACGCCATTAAAAAATTATCTAAAGAGACAAAATGCATATCAGAAAGTGAGTTATCAACACAAGTTTTGGAACTATCAGGTAGGGAATTAAAAAATATTAATATCTGAAATACTCTAATGGAAAAACTTACATGTAAGAATAAATGATAAGCAGAGAAATGAAAACTAAGTGACAAAATTGAAAAGAAATGATAGAAATCAGAAACATAGTGACAAATAAAAATAACTTTGGCTTATCACTAGATTAGACATGACCAGATTGAAGCCTGGTGTGTGTAGATCTAGCGCTGTAACTCGAAGCTGGGAGCAGGAAGTCCGGGAAAATGGAAGATGCACTCGGCAGTTTCGGAGGCCAGCATAGGACTTCTCCGTAAAGAGGTTGATACAGGCTCTGCAGAAGCCAGGCTATTTATATCTTCGTTACAGAAAGTTCCTGAAGGTAAGGGGTGGAGTTACATTTAGTATCACCTCATTGGTCAGGACCAGCAAGCCCATTGGTCACAAGTTTACACGGCTCTCTAGCTAGTACAGCGTACATACTGCAAGCCACATTGGTTAGAACAGTGCACAGATTTCCACCTAGAGTAAAAAGCAAGTATTACAATCCTCTTTAACAACAAAGGAACTTCTAGACCCCAATGAACCAAGTGTTTTAAGGCACCAAACCTCTAATGTAACAAAAGCTGCAGAGTGCCAGCAGCTCTTTAGAGAAGGTAACAAAGTTGCAAAGTAAGACTTGGGAAAGGAAAGGGGGAGGGGCCTCCCCCGGAGACTTCCAAGAGGAAAGCTGGAATATACGAATGGAAAGTTTTACCAATTTGTTTTCTCCTTCAGAATAACTAATCAGTAATCTTGAAGTTATGTAAAATGAAAAGCAGTACTTAAACATCAAAAACCAAACAATATGCAAAGAACTAGAAGTCAATTATAGAAACGTTACACATGCCTAACTGGAATAAGAAGTGATGAACAAAGTGTCAAAATATGAAAATTCTTTTTATACTTAGTAGTGAATTAGTACTTTCCAAAATTAATGAAAGATAATATACAGTAAATCAAGATGCTCAGAAAACAACACGTGCAAATGTAAAGAAACAAAATTCATAGACAAAAAGCAAAATTCCTACACTTACACATATCACATTCAAATTTCAAAGTTAGCAAAGTAAAAATCTTGAAAGAAACTGGAGGAAAATGTTCTCCTACAGAGAAACAGTGTTAGAATCACATAAACTTCTGATTAAGAACTAGGCAAACAATAAAATGATAAAGTTTTTAAAATGTAAAAATAAAAACAAAACCATCCACCTCAAATTTTATAACTGATTAAATTATCTTTACAAGTGAATAGGAATAGACTTTCTCAGACAAACAAGGTATAAAGAAACTCTTTATCACAGAACTGCTTAAAAAAACACTTAAATAAATTATTCAGAGTGAAGGAAAATGACAGAGCTGAGCAATGGTAATCTACATAATGAGAACCATGCCAAAAAATAAACATAGATAATGCAAATATTTTTATTGTTCTTATTTTTTGATGAAACAATGTAATGAAACTGTTAATCTATGAATAGGTGATACCATAAGGACAGGAACTCTATAAAGGACAGTAGGGAGAAGCAGGATATATTCTCAAACAAACTAAGGATGTTATACATGAAGCTGTATATGTGCTGCTTGAAAGTAGATTTAGATAGGTTGTAAATGTATACTGCAAGCTCTAGAGCACCCACTAAAAATTTTTAAAAGTACATTGGGATTCCATGAAATAGAAAAACAAAACAAAACTGAGTCCTCAGTTAACAAAGGAAGAGCAGAAAAATAGTAGAAAACAATTTAAATATGCCATGAATATGTAACTATTTACATAGTTACATACATGAATGAAACTAATCAAATAAAATAATCATTTTAAATATAAATAGTACAATTGAAAGACAAATTTTAAAAATAAGTGAGGTCCAACTACTATAGGATATAGTAGTCAGTAAAATATACATACCACACACACACACACACACACACACACACACACATGTTCAACTGGAAAGGATGTGCCAGGAAGAGAAAGTGATGGTAGTTATACTGACTTCACACAAAGTAAACTTGAGAACAAGGAAAATCATCAGGGAATCTCTTTCTAAGAGGACATGACAGTCATCAACAAGGAAGCATGTATAAAAAGTCATCGAAGCATCAGTGAAAAGTAATGAAAGATATACATGTCTCCTCTTTCATTTGCAGATTTAACAAACCCTCTTTCAGGAATGGATAATTACAAATAGAATAAAACTCAATATAGTTATAGGAGAATTGAACATTAACACTAATCAGTTAGATCTGTTTGACATTTACAGAACCCCTAATTTGTTAACAGTGTGAAATGTACATACTTCTTAGATTCAAATGCTACATTTGAGCCCTAAAAATGCCTTTACACTTTTAAAAGAATAGAAATATCATTCAAATTTTAGTCTATGTGCTGCAAAAACCAGCACAAAAGTATAGAAATAATGTAAAGAATATTGTAATGCTGAAGTTATGGTAAATAAAAATTTAGTAACAGAAAACTCAAATATCCTAAAACATTTAAAATATAAATGACACAATATTAAGTAATATCTGGATCAAATAACAACAACAAATCTCAAAATAAATTTTAATAAGTAACACCTGGATCAACAAATCTCAAAAGAAATTTTAAAGTATTTTGAACAATGCAAAGTGAAAATAGAACTAACTGCAATTTGTGGAATATACTAAAAGGTATGGTGATCAGAGGAAAAATCATAGCACCACTTTTAGAAAAATTAGATATCTGAAAATTGATAATTTAAGATTACATCCAAGAAATTAAAGGAAGAAAAGTAATTTAATCTTAGTGCAAATAGAAGAAATAAGGAGCAATAATTGAAGCAAAAGTAAATAAAATTAAATTCATAAAATAACAAAGTCTAGTGATAAACCACTTAGTAAGCTAACCAAGTAAGAAGAGAGAAGTTATAAATTATCAGTATCACAGATGAAATAAAAAGAACATATAATTTTAGGATCCATGTTCCTTAAGGGTATATTAGTTAGGGTTTTCTAAAGGAACAGAATCAATAAAAAATATGCATGTAATTATAGGAGGAAATTGCATAGGTTTCAGAGACCAGATGTGAAAGAGACCAGAGTCGTCATCTCTACACTGAAAAGACAACAAATCCGGTCACTACTTAGCCAACAAACATAGAAACTCTGGAAAACAAAGGGTCAAAGTTGAAGTCAGAGGTTGAAAACTAGGAAGCACATAAAGGATTCTGGTGTGAGTCATTGTCAGGTGAATGGAGGAACTGAAGACTAATGTCCAAAGGCAACTGCAGAGACAAAAGCTTGTGTTGTTACTATGGCGGTGAACATAACTGCCTTCCAAAGATAGAGGTCTTCCAAAAAGGGAACACTATTTTCCCTTTTTATTTGACCCAAGTTAAAAGCCTATTAGTTGGTACTACATCAGAGTGGGTCTTCTCTGGATTTGCTGATCACCATGTTCATCACTCACAGACACACCCAGAAGTGCTTAGATATCTCTTACTCTATTCAAATTGACACCTTGTGATTAACATTCACGAAGAATACATTAACAGGGCCAGGGAGTTAGCTCATTGGTTCAGGCACCTGTCTTGCAAGTGCAAGGACTCAGGTTCGATCCTAGGCAACCACATACCATACTAGGCAGGGAGATTCACACCCAGCAGCAACCAGTACCACATACCACAATGCCGGGCATGGTGGCTCACACCTGTAATCCCAACACTCGGGATGCAGAGGCAGGAGGACTGCTGTGATGTGAGTTTGAGGCTAAGCTCAGGGCCAGCTTGAACCATAAAAGCGAGACCCTGTCTCAAAAAACCTAAAAAAAAATTTAAAAAATAAAAAAAAGAATACATTAACAGAACAATGTGAGGAACTAATTTGATAATTTTTGAAAGATACAAATTAGGAAAACCCACAAAATAATAAATGGAGATATGTGTATAATTGATAAGTATATAAATATTAAGTGAATGAAAATCATAATATAAAACAGTGTTTCATTGGTAAATTCTACAAAACATTTGAGAAAGAAATAATACCAGTCCTTTACAGGTCTTCCAGATAATTGACATAGAAAGACATTTCCTAACTTTTTCTGGTGCCAGCATTACACTAATAACTAAAACAGATAAAGACATTATATAAAAAGAAAACAACAAGCTCATATCCCTTATGTAAATAAATAAAAAAATTTTCATCAAAATATTAACAAATTGAGCTCAAAAATGTACAAAAACAATTATACAAAGTAACCTAATGGGATTTATCCTTGTTATGCAAGGCTAGTTCCACATTTGAAAATCAATTTAGGTAATCCAGCATATCAACAGGCTAAAGAAATAAATCATATAATCATATCAACTAATACATCAAAACCATTGGATAAAATCCAATTCACATTCATAAAACTCTCAGGAAACTAGAAATAGACAATAATTTCCTCTTCTTGATAAGAAGCATTTAAAAGATACCTACAGATACTGGTTACTGGTGAATACCTTTCCCTTAATATTATGAAAAAGGCAAGAAATACTTCTCTTTTTTTCTAATTTTATTCAATATTACACTGGAGATTTTACATAATGTGGTAAGGTAAGAAATAGTAATTAAGTTATACAGAATGAAATGGAAAAAATGAAATCTGTTTTTATGGATTATAGGATTATCTATGTAGAAAATCTCAATGAGCCAGCAAACAAAAACTCCCTGAAAAAATTTTAATAGCAAGGCCATAGAATATAAAGTAAATATTAAAAAATCAATTGCTTTCCTATATACTGGTAATGCAAGAAATAATACTAGAGATGAGATATTACCACCTAACTTTTTAGCTACGTGATACACTAAGCTCTTATTCTTTAAAAATCAAAGAATGAATTCCGGGAAGATATTTATTGATAGGAAATCTCCTGAGGGGGAGGGGGAATACTGATTGGATAGGGGACATCAGAGAAGTTTTGTAGTGTGAAATCCACATGTGTATAATGTAGACCACAGCCATGATCATTCAATAAGATTACAAGTGTAGTCGCTAAAGTTATGGTGGTCCAATTGGAAACAAGTCCCATAATAATAATGGATGGAAAGAACAAGGATTGTTCAACAAGGAAGTGGTGTGTCCAGAGGTCTCTGTTCACACAGCTGGGTAGGTAGCATCCGTTTAGACTTTACTGGGTCCAATTTCTGTTCTTTAAGGAGGTGTGTAAGTCAGGTCATCTTCTCTTTATCTAGAGCCCCAGTTTCCACCGATTTGTCTCTGCTTGCTGCTGTGGTGTGTGTCTTCTTTGTCCTCCTACAGGGCCCAGAACTATCTGACAATCTGCGATAGTTCTACCTAACTCACCTGTCTGTGATACCACCAATGAATGACAGAAATTTGAACCTAAACCAGTATCAATCATACAAACATCAGAAAATGAGTTGCTAAGGTAGAAATCTAACAAACTGCATATAGGATCTGTGTGTAAAATACTTAAAATTTTGATGAAAGAAATTTATAAATAGTATCTAGCATAATAAAGAAATACTTCACATTCATGGATTGGAAGACTCAACATAGTTTTAATGACTTTTCTCCCAACTTGAAATATAGATTCAATATAATACATTCAAAATTTCTTCAGACTGTTTTATGAATGTTGAAAAACAGTCAGACAATAAGGCAATATGCCTAGAGAAGTTGGCATAGTAGCAAGGAAACAAACAAAATAGAAATCTGATATTATCAACTCCAAACGTCCTATAAAGTTACAACGATGAAGATAATATAATAATGATAAAAATAACAGAGAGAAAAGAATAGACCATCTATAATTAGAAGTACAGAATTTTAATCAAATGACCTTTAATAAAGGAACAGAGGTAATAAAAGGATGAAAGACAGTCTTTTCAAGAAATAATGTTTAGTGTCCATAGAAGGCAAAGAATAAAGCAATGAAGGAATGAAAGAAGGAAGAATAGAAGGAAAGACCTAGCCACATAATATACTTTCACAAGAACTGACTCAATGCTGATTATAGAGCTAAATGTGAAATGAAATATTATAAGGCATTTAGGAAAATATAGGATGAAATCTAAGTAAATTTGAGTAGTTACTTGATTCAATCAAAATACGGTTCATGATTCAAGAAATGAATGTCATGAACTTTATTAAAATTTAAAAATTATGCTTTACAAAAGACTATGTAAAACAACTAAAAGATAAATCACACAATAGGAGAAAATGATGGCAAAATACATAGTTGATACAAGCCTATGTCCAAAATGTACAGAATAAAAACTCTGAAAAGTCAGCAATAAAGAAATAATTTAAAAATAAATGCACATGAATAGACATATACACATAATCAAGGCATACAAAATATGCTCAAAATCACATAAATGAGATTGCAAATTAATATATTATTAGGTAGAATGATAAACCTATTAGCATGACTTAATTCTAAAAATCTAACATTGTCCAATTCTGATGAAGGTAAACAAGAAAAAAACCTTTTTTTCCTGTGAGAAATAATATAGCTACCTTATAGTTTATCAATTTTTTACAAAACTGTATGTAGTCTTATTAATAACAAACATATTCTTAGGTATTTAAATAAATAGGTTATCTTTTTTTGTCCACTATAAGTTTCTGTACTTCAGTAGTACTTTTATTCATGATCAGCTAAAAATTAAATGCTGCCAATATTACTTTAATCAGTAAATGAATAAGCAAATTATGATTTACAAACATATATTGATTGATAACAAAAACCAGCAAAAGAATATTATTAACTGAAATGAAACCATTCCAAAGTCCATATTCTGCACAGCTCCAAATAAATTGCATTCTAAAAAACTAAAATTTTTTAGAATTGGTTAAAAAAAGATCAGTAATTGCTAGGAGTTTAGGAATAAAAGAAGTAAATAGGTGAAAATGAATTTTTAGGGTGAAAAAATTAACTGGCCTGACACTGTAATCAGAAACATAATCAATGCAGATTGTCAAGACCTCTACTATAGAAAAACACAAAGGACACATTATGATATGTGTAAATTTCAATAAATTATTTAGTAAGTAAGTGAATTCCTGGAAAGAATGCAGACTGTGACAAGATAATGCAATCACACTTCAAATATAAGAAAGGGCCTAAAGGAAGAGAATGGGAGAAAGGCAGTGACCCAAGTAACATTAGAAAGAGTGGAATCTGTAAGACTAAAGATGCTTTAGTCCTGTGATTTAGTTCTTGGAGCTGTGTTCTGTGGCAGTGCATTCTAACAGGCAACTCCACCCTGAATGTGCACCTGAAACTAGTGACAAGTGATACAACCAGAAGTCCAGGCTTTGCGCAGCTAGGGTAGGAATTTACAGGTCAGTAAACTGAGGAAACTTAAATTATCCCAGTTTTAATGGGCTGGAGTTGGAGCCAACACCACAAACTCATGTTTCATTTAAAAAAGATAGAAATGGCTACCGATGGGAATATTTATAGATATGTGTAGAACACATGTTAATATATGTTCTTGTCCTTAGAGCTGAGAAACAAAATAGGAATACACCTTAGTAAGAATTATGACAACTAGATATTATTTTCTATTGTGCTTTCCAATAAAATGAACCAAGGATTTCAGAAGAAACTACAGATTATTGATTCTGGAGTGGAATTGTACAAAATAAATGTGGAACAAATTGAATGACAGAAAAGAACAAAGTTTATAAAAAAAATTTTTGATGGGAATATTTCAAATTAGAAAGGAATGTACATTTATCAATAAAGTGTTTAAAAATATAGAAATATGCAAGCCAAATGAGTTATTCACAAAAAATGTGTTCTATTACAAATATTAAAGGAAGTTCTGCAGCATAAAGGTAAGAATGCCAGCTGGATATATGGATCACCACAACAAAGCTAAACACCTCAAAAATGGTGAAAATGTAAGTAAATATTATTTTAATCTCTATAAATGACAAGTAACTGTCTAAAATTAAAATAGTACCTCGAATCAAAAAGCTCATAATCTACATAGGAAAAAAAAATAGGAAAAAACAGGACAAAGCTCTATAAGAAAGTAATCCAAGTGCTCTTTTTAAAAGTTTCTTAGAGTTTACAAAAAAAATAAATAACATTATGGTATAGTAGACTAAAAAGAATATTAAAATTGTATAAATAAGTCAAAAAAGAAGCATAAACCAAATGGGAGAAATAGAAAAACTTGTAAGACAGTAAAATTAAATAGAAATAATCATATTAAATGAAAATTGTATAAACAGTAATTTAAAACACAGATTGTCACAGAACACTATGAAAAAGCAATGCCTAGTATATGTGACCTATGAAGAGATTCATGATAATTATAAGGACATTGATTTATTACAAACAAAACAAGTGGACACATATAACAAACTCTAGTCAAAAGAAAAATGGAGTACCTAGATTAATTAAGAAGTGAGTTTTCACTGCATAAAAATAATGGTGTAAGCTTATCAAATAAATATACCTTATAAAGTATGTATACTTGTGGGCTGGAGAGTTAGCTCAGTGGTTTCAGCACCTGATTCACAAGTGCAAGGTCCCAAGTTCAATTTCTGGTACCAAAAGGAAAAAAAAATGGCTGTTTCTAATGAAAATTTTAAAAATATAAATAAAATAAGAAACACGAGGAAATATGTTCAAATCCATAAGTTCTTCTGAAGAGATTAACTCTGATAAAGGGGTCTTGTTAAAAATCTACAACTAACATTAAATTAATGACAACTGATTTCCTTCTACAAGAAGGCACAAGACAAGTATATCAGCTGTCATCTATTTAACATTGTAGTAGAAGTTCTGGGGCCAGGTATTTAGCTCAGTGATTCTGGCACAAGTCTTGCAAGTGTAAGGTCCCAGGATTAAATCCCCAGTAACTATACACTACAATGCTAGAGGTGGTGACTCAGGCCTACCAGCAATCAGAACTACATACCACAGTGCAGGGCATGATGGTTCACCCTGTAATCCCATGGCTCAGCAGGCAGAGGCAGGAGGATTGCTGTGATGTGAGTTTGAGGCTGAGCTCAGGGCCAGCCTGAATTACAAAGCACACTGTCTCAGAAAGAGAGAGAGAGAGAGAGAGAGAGAGAGAGAGAGTAAATTGAGAGAGAGAGAGAGAAAGTAAGTTCTGGCAAAAATTGTAAAGCAAAATTTAAAGATATCCTGACCCCCTCCCCAAAAAAATATCTTTGCTAACAGATAACAGTTGTCCACAGAGAAAAAAACTAATAAATATATCCAAAAAACTACATAGGATGAAGAACAAATGAGAGTCAAAAAATAGAAGGTCAAAATGAGTAAAAGCAATGTTAATGTGCAATTGGAAGTTTAAAATTTTTAATATATTTTATACAATTTTCTCAAAATTAACAAAGCATGTACAAAACCTCCACAATGCACACTGCAAGCTTTTGAGTAAAAGTGAAAACTTAAATACATGAGAATAAAATCCTATATTCATTAGCCAGAACCAAAAATTAAGATGTCAATTCTTTTAACTTTTTTTTTTTTTTTTAATTTTGGTTGGTTCATGTTTGCGGTACACAAAGATTATACTTCGCATGGAGAGCGATCTTTGTACAGAAAACATCTTCACTGTTTTTTATCCAAGAATTTCACCTTAAATTTTATCACATTTGTTTCTGTTTTCTTCTAGTTTTAGGACTTAATAAAGTTCTAATACATGTAGATAAAAAGTAAAAGAGAAGGGAAGGGAAGTTTTCATTAGCTGATTTCAAATTTTAAGATAAAAAGATAGAGTAAATATAAAATATATTTGCCCACAGAAAATGTGGCCATTTATAAACAAAATCACAAGGGGCAAACATGTTCTTAAAGGTAGGCTCAAATTCCTTAACCGCAGTGGAAATATAAATTAAAATGTAATATGATGCTACTACAGCCTACAAAAATGTCTAGAATTGAAAAGACTGACAATATAAAATATTGATGATGATGCAGAAAACTAGAACTTCTTATAAATTGATTTTGAAATGTGAAGTAATGTACTACTTTTAAGCAATTTAATTTTTACAAATTTATGTGTACATTGTGAACATTGCTTATATAATTGACTCACACAGCTCTTGGATATTTGACTGAAAGAACTTCATAGACAGATATACATGCAAATGTTTATGTCAGTTTTATTCATAATAACCAATGAGTAGGAATAATACTTACATATATATCTTCTGGATGATTAAATAATGTGTAATATATTCGTATATGGGAATTGTACCCAGAAAGAAAAAGGAATAAACCACAGATATAGGTAGTAATATAGATGAATTTTAAAAGTACATGAGTTCTAAAGAAGCTGCATAACATTTTGGAAATGATAAATAGATGGGGACCTATATTAGAAGTATAATCTTAAGATCCTGGAGCCCAGAGAAACAAAATAAGCATTAAGGAAAAAAAAAAAAAACATAATCCAGAGAAGAAAATATTGTTTATTCTGATGAATATACAACCACATTCATCTGCACCTTTGAAACTGCACACTTACAAGAGCGAATGTCATTGGTTATAAAATATTCAGCAATAAGTAGAACTATACAATTCAGCTAAAAATTTACAATGATCTTACCATATTCCCGACCAGGGAAAGTGATTTTAGCATTTTACAATTAGACCTGGTGGTGGCTGTCAGTTGAAACAGAGAACTTCCATAATCCTGCTGATTTATTCTTTATCCTCTATTAAGTAACCATCTAAATAACTCATTGTAACCAATAACTATTGTTGAATTTTTTAAGAACATTTTTAGTCTCTATCAAGACAAAATTTTCTTTCTTCTCCTTTAGTTGACAGTTGTGATGAATTAGTGTTTGATTTCCTAATACTGAATTGTTAGTGCATTCCTAAAATAAAATCCTATATGGTTAGAATATGTTATCACTTAATAAACAGCTATATTTGATTTGTCAATATTTGCAGCTATAATTCTAAAAATGTTCAGCCTTATTTTTATAATGTTCCTTTCTCTAGTGATTTCATATAGGAGTTTACATGATTCGTAAGTGAAATTGGGAAGCTTTCCATCAATAGTAGAATAAGAGAATAGTTAAACTAGAAATCATTTTCAGAGAATTCATCATAAATTATTTGGTGAGAATGACCTTTTGCAGTTATTTGCTTGATAATTTTTTTTTGCTATTTATGAGATTGATTTTTAACTTCACCATAAGGCATTACCATTTGTAATTCATTATTTGCTATACAATTTTCTACTATACTCATATCCTAAAAAATATGGAATTACCAATAATCTTTTATTATGGCTTCCATATTTGATATTATAGGTTTTCTTTTACTTCTTAATGTAGTTAACTACATTAACTCTTTAATTCTTTCTTAACACTTAACGCTTTCTGTCTTGATTTGCCAAAACATTCTCTGGGGCAAGACCTCACAACACTCAGTATAATTTAGAATAATCTGGAAAATGTAACATGAACTTGTCTTAAAGCAACTTAAAACTCGTGAACTAGAATTTCTGATGTGAGATGACAAAATAAATGCTGCTTTTGATCTTTAGTCTCAACTAAATTTATCAACACTCTTTTTTTTCTGATCACAGCAGAGATTTTTATGATTTTTAAGGCTGAATTTTAAACTGAAAATCATGTTTTCCATCTATTTTTTCCTCAGGATATCTCACATGTTTGAAAAGCAATTATTAGTCATGCCATTTATAAAATGGATTATGATAATTTGACACATCTTTTTACATTCTTCTGCATGGGCTACTCATTTCTTCTCCATTTGCTTATTTTTTTCAGTAATTTATACTTAGGTAGATGCAATGACATTGACCTTAACATCCATTATTACTCATTTGTTTGCTCAGGTGTTTTCATTTGGTAATTAAGATTCTTTTCATTGTCTTATATCCAACCTTAGTAAGGTTTGGTTTTGTCATTTCTTAGCATTCCATGTCTATGGCACTATAAAACACAGTTCTGTCAACTTTCCTGTTGCCAGGATGCTGCATAGAGCCACAATTGCAGTTAAATGGAAGAGAAGTTAGTTTGGCTCACAATTTTGTCACAGGAGAAACACTATGATCAAAAGGCAAAGTGACGGAGAGATGTTTAGCACCTGGTGGTAGGGAAACCCTGGAGGGAAGGAGGGGAGGGAGGGCCTCCAGGAACAACCCAGACACACCCAGACATGTTATTGATAACCTATTATTGGCTAATTAACTGCTAGAAATGTACCATTAAATGTAACACGTGAAATATTAATAATAAAGGTAAGTATGAAGGTTGTATGGAAACTCTCTTTGCTATTTCTCTATAGAGTTAATGTATCACTGTGCTAAAATAAAAACTTTGTATCTATTAACTATCTCTTGATAATTAAAACAAATTTACTTTTTGGGATCATTTCTACTTTCTTCTCATCATCTAATGATCTTAGTGGTCATTTAACATTTTAAAGCACCTCTGAATTGCCTCCTTAAGGAATGTATTTTCATAGCTACAATTAAACTCACATTAAAAATGGTTGTCTAGGAACTCTTACTAACTTATTGTTCTATTTAACTAATATTGTACCATGAGGAAGCAAGTTCATTTTTTAAAGCAATGGGTCATTTATCTTAAATAAAGACAATTAAAATATAGAAATTCCAGTCAACCATTTTGAATATGTACCTTGCAAAAGATCACAGAAACTTATCTTGATGTGTTACAATAGGTGTTTCTGAGGTATTCTAGTAGTGCTAACAACATAGGAAGTCCGAAATGGGAACTTTCTCATTGGTATGATCTGAAGCACTTGAGAAAAGAAGAACACTGCTTTCATACAATGGAATTCATTGTCATGATCACGTAATATCTAAAATCACCTCCTGTGCCAATTATCTCCTGAGAACCAGCGATGGTGTTAGCTATTGAGCCATGGATACAAGCAAGTTACAACTTTATGGTGCAGGCTAACAAGTGATTCACTGTTACACATTTGACATTTGAATTTCTCTGGGGGTTCACATAGAAATATTCTGGAAGCAGTTATACATACTAGTCTGGTGCTAGACAAATTGCCAAAGTGAGAGATTAAAAAGAAAAAAAAAAAAGATTCCTCAGAATATAGTAGTGAAATTTTGAGCAAGTGTACATTGAGAAGGAAAGACAAAACTGACACATATCAATATTAAAGGTGAAGGGAGGAAGGCAAAGTAGGAGCAGCCTAAGCACTCAGAGGACACGTGAGAGCCTGCTGCATGGCTCGAGCAGCCAGGAGAAATTCAAGGAGACAGCACCCAGCAGCGTCAGAGGATGAGCAGAGCACAGGTGACAGGCGCACAGCAAACTTTTCCAGAGCTCCTTTTAGCAGGTTCTCATAGGAAGCTTAATTGATTGCTTTACAATTCTCACTTAGAGAAAATTATCTCTGCCGTTTAACAAAGAAAAAAAAAATCCAGGTATCAGGTAGACTAAGGACATCATCAACAGTTATTTTTTAAGCACACTTTGTGCTGCTATAAGAAACTTCTAGAGACTGGGTGATTTACAGCAGACAGAACAATCTGGGGCTCATTAGAACATTGTAACTTGCAAAGGATTGTAATATTGCTCATGCCCATAGCAGGCTCTACAGGGTTAATCCCACCATTGGCTCATTTTGAGAAGTCAGTCTGGTCAGAGCCTAAGTGCTGAGGTCAGAGTAACTCAACCCAAATTTGGATCCCACAACAAAGCTTTACACTAGAAAGGCAATGTTCTAACTACAACCAAATATTTTATCTATTCTGTTCCTAATTTGAAAATGCTTTGTCTTGTCCCTTATGAGTCTCATTTACTTTAATTTTCATACAAACCACAGGTGGCTCCTTTTGTCCCAGTTGATTTGCAAATATAAATCAGTGTCCCGCACTGGGCAGCACCTTTGTCTATCGCACCTGTCTAGGCTGCCTTGGCATACCTACTTTCTCTCTCGGAGTTCTGACTTTGAGTGTGGTTTTCTTTTTGATGTTTTGCTGTTTTGTTTTGTTTTGTTTTCTCAGGCCTGCATTATACACTGGGCTGGTGGGACTGAAGACTTACTGCAGAAGTCCTTGGAGAGACTGATCAGAAACCAGCATTTGGCTAAAAGAGATACATAGGAAGGCAGGGACCTCACCCCCATGAACACTCCCTATCAAGCCTGTGATCTCTGGGTGTGAATCTCCAGCACCAAAGTGCTGGGTGTCACATTCATATCAGCACAGTCTAAATGCTGAAAAGCTAAAAGACTGAAAATGAAACCTTAAGTTGTGGATCCAAACTTCATTCCTTCTTTCTCTGCCAAATGAATGTTGCAAATAAGGATGTAGAGTGTTTTGATGGGATTCGCAAGTATTCTTGCCTGCAGGGAGAGAGCCTGTAGAAAGATGGGCATTACAAGCCACTGTGTGGGCATAGCCAGGGCAGAGCATGTAGGATGGATTTGGGAATAAAATTAGATGGTCAGATTTTCAGCATGATAGCAGAGTATGGAATTTATCAAAGAGTTTTGAGGAGGAGGATACACAATAGAATGAAGGAAAAATGAATATTCAAGACTATAGATAAAAGAAGAGTTGTAATCAATTCCCAAACTAATATCCTATTGATTACTAAATTTGGTTATTCAGAATAAGTATTAGGGTACTAAATCCTGTCAGTAAAGGAATATTTCAAAATTTGTTTATGAATGTAAATTCACCTTACCACATATCCCTTTAACTTCCTCTGCCCCCTGTTATATCTCCTACTAGCATGTTAAAACACCTGTGGTCTATATTATATCATGACTGATAATAGAAGATGTAAAGGGAAAAAGTGGCATGAGCAGATAAGCTCTAAGGGAGAATATTTTGATATAAGTTTAAGGCAATTTCAAATTAAAAATAATATAGTGTTTCTTCATCTATCTTATTCTCCGGATTTAGCAACTCGCAATTTCTAGATCTTCCCCAAATTAAAATGACCATGAAATATTAACTGTTTTTCATAAACCCAGGACATCAAGGCAGCCAGAACAATGCAAATGAAAGCATGAAAGACCTTCAGGACTGCTTCAGAAAGTGACAAGAATGACGAACGTCCTCAAAGAACAGGAAGGTGTTTTGAGGCGGATTAATGGCAATGTGTTTTTACTATACTAAAGGTTTAAAATTTAAATGCACATATATTTTCATCATATCTCATAGTCACACACCAATAACAAACACAGCGCATGGTATATTGGTTCTACCTATGATCAGGCAACAAAAGTGGATTGCAGTGGAGGGTCACTTGAGTTTAAAAAGTCAAGAATAAATTCAGGATGCAGAAGTAACCTGGGAACAAGCCAATATTCAATGTGTAAATAGTGACCAGCTGCCAGAATAGTTCTTAAATATTAGAATAAAATTTAAAGTTGGTAAATGCAATAATAAAGACCCTTGACTGATGAATTCAATTCATTCCCAAGGGCTGCTTGTAACTCAAGTTGGTCAGTGAAGGCATAGGCTTTGTACAAACCCTTCAGAGTCTCTCCCGTATACACATGCAGATCTCCATGCCCTGAGAAAGACATAGGCCTAGGATTTCTTAATAAATCCCACACAGGAAAGGATGCTATAATGTCCCTTCCAGAACTTTATACGGGTTAAATCTGTATCTGAGACCCTCTAGAAGCACAAATGGCCAGCATTTGGGTCATAACATAAGACTTTAATCACAAGTTAAAAATTAAAATTCTAATCAGAATGCAAGTTGTTCATATATCAGGCCAGTTTTAACTCAAAGGTCCACTGCACTAAATAGGGATAAGAGGGACAAATTTGGTTGCTAGAACTTTGAGGCAAAGAGGCAAAAGTTAACAAAAGCTATTCTTTAGTAGCATCTTTAGCAATATGTAAAAATTACTCTTGTTTTTGGAAGCTATGTGCTAGAGATCATGGGAGTGTGTGGTACCTTTTTGGGTAGTTAGCAGGGGAGACATTATGCCAACGAGAACACTTTTATTGATGTAGTTTTTAGAGACAATTCTGTTAGGGGTTGAACTATGTCTCCCAAAATGCATACATTGAGGTCCTCACCATGAGCCCCTCAGAATGAGACTGCATTTGGAAACAGAGCTCATAGATTTCCTAAAAACACAGTCACACATCTGTGAAAGAGAAACCATGGGGATCTGGTTTTCTCTCCTCTATGAAGTTCAAACCATGTCATAGAATCAAGGCATGGGCCGGGTTCATCGCTGTTGCTTCATTATTATCATTAAGGGAGAGGAATTTATCTCGGAGTGCTCTTTTCCTTTCCTCAGTGTGCTCTCAAATGTCACAACATCATAGTTCGGCTTAGGTGACCTAACTGCTCTGATGCGATTCACACTCACATTTTAATATGCCTTGATGAAAACTAATCTGTAGCAAGTTACCTGGCATTTTCCTTTGCAGAGGAAGGGCGGGGAACACCTCTCCTTTATGGGATTCATTCTGCTCACATCTTTTTCTTACTGAATTTACTGGCTCACTATCTAAGGCACTTACTGCATAAAGATTCATGTTTGGTGGGAACAAGTTTTTCATTGCACATGACACCTTGAATGGTAATACAGGAACCTACATTGCTCTGATGTGCACGGAACTTGAAATTTTAGTGAATCAGTCCACTGGGGGTTGGAATTTTCTATATACTCTAAAATATTTCTGCTCCTGGAAGACAGCAGGAGGAAGAACTGCTGTTTGAATCAGAGTCAGGTGTAGTATGATTTTTTAAATATATATAAAAATGAATGCTGTGCAGTCTGAGGTGGCTTCTTTTCCATCTGTCAGCACATTCTTTACAACCGTGCATAAACCTTATTATCACACTCAGTGTGTTACTGCAGAAATTATCCCGGCCCCCAGAATGGTCTCTCTCCGGCTTTGAGTGGAATTCAGACTTCAGGACACTTCATGTAAAAACAAGCAACCTAGTAAAGAAGGAGGAGAGACATCAACATTTTCCTTTGGCAGAAGATTTCCTACCACTCCTTCATCGTATCATCTGTATAAGGATAAATATTATGCGTTGAATAAAATCATTCCTGATGACACAGATTTGGCCTTGATAAAATTTTTCCATTGTTTTCACATATATTAACCTTTGATGAAAAGACCACAGAAATAAAAGGCAAGAGATGAATATGGCATAATTTTAGAGATTTTTTTTTTACATTAACCTTTGAGTCCTGAACTGCTGTACTTGTGTGTTTGGGGGTGTATTTGGATAGAGACATTACTGCCATCCCACTTATATTTATGGGGCTGACCTTTGTATTATAGTAGCCTGCTTTGAAGCACAGTTATTTTTAATTGCTTTATGTGTCCACCGAGACTGTTCTGTGCCTCCGTCAGTTATATACAGTACCCTGGCACATATGTTTGCTCAATGAATCTTTCAATGACTGGATATTTATAACTGCATCTGAATAGAAGAGGAGGAATTGTTGCATTTTTGAGGTGGTGTGTGTGTGTGTTGTGTGTTTGTGTGGAAATGTGTTTTATTGTCAACACTGCTATATACTTAATGAGGTGACAGGAAGAATTAAAAGTGACAGATTGTTTTGGCTGCACTAGGACCATCTGAGATATAGTCTCCTATAATGTGGCTCAATAAACCCAGCCTGTGTGAAGCCCTCAGTTCATGATTCATGGCTGTAGCACGGCTACTCACAGAGGTTTAATGAGAGAGATGGTCACAGGCTGGGCAGCAGGAGGCTGAAATTGCTGTCGGTAGACAATGAAAAGTGCTGTGTGCCAAAATTGCATCTGAAATGTGTGAGGGCCTGAATCCTTAATATCACAAACAGCATTGTCCTGGAGAGCCTGATTCAGAGCTGGACAGAATGATTGTGGAAATTACGTATCACAGGACAACTCACGAAGAAAAAATGGGCTGCCATCCTTTTAGCCTAAAGAAAGCACACTGCGAAACGCCTTCGGTGAGGTCACAGTTACAACCAATGCATGGTGGAGATAGTCACAGGTGAAGGGAACAGGTGAGACAGTTCTGGGCCTAGCAAGGAAATGGCCAGCTGTTCGTCTCCTGGAACTTGGTAAAAATTCCAACCCTCAGTCACATCTTACATTCTGAATTATAATTTCTAAGGAGAGAAGGAAGGGAAAAAAAAGGAAATTTATAGTTTCATAAGACTTTCAGATAGCTGTGCTGCACCAAACCATACCCTTTAGTGGACTATATAGGTGACTATAAGAAATGAGGAGAGAAAAGTTAATTAGACATTGCAGAGAGGCAATTGCTTCTGAGGTAGAACTTCCGTTAATGAGAACTAACTTGGATTCTTATAGACATTCTTACTCCACTGTGTGTTATCTTGTACACTCAGCAAACCATTTCATGTTCCAAGATTCAGCCTCTGCCTCACTAATTATGTAAGAAAGATAATGGGATATGTTTCAAGGAATTGGTGAGACTTAGTTGAAAATATGTGTATGATTATACTTTGTAAACAGAAAAGGGCAGACATGGGTCCATTGCGCTATCAAGTGGTTCTCACCGGGCAAGTCTTAAGAAGTCGAATTACAAGGAAACTGGTTTACAACAGAACTGAGGCAGTGTCAGCCATTCCATGCATATTAATTCTCTTTGTGTGTCTAAAGCTAACTTAAACATATTATGTGGGGAGTTAAACATGCCACTGCATTATCCCCTTTCGCCCACTTCACTCTTAAGGCAAAATACTAAGTAGTTTGCAAAACTGCATGGCAGTAATTTTCTGAAAAAGTAGGTGAATTCAACATGCTAAAAGCAAAATAACTGTTGAGGGAATCATACCTTGTAAGTGGCATTCCTGTGATTCCTCAGAGCTGTCTGACTTGATATGCTTTCTCTATCCCAATACAACTCTTGCTTAGGAAAGATAATAATTTTCACAGTGCTCATTGGCATGGACATTTTTCCATCTCTTGGTTTTTAGTACCATGACTACTGAACACTAAAAGTAACAATGCTGCCCATAAGTTACAGAAAGATGCCTTGAAATGAAAATATAATATGAACATGAACTTCCTATACTAGAATCCCAGACTCAACATGATAGTTTTAAGAGGTTGGTCTCTTGGGAGAGGATTAAGTCCTTCTGGTTCTTCCTTCATGAATGGGAATAGTAACTTTACAATGGGCTGCAGGAAAACAGGCAGGTTCTGTCTGTCATTCCAGCCCTTCTTGCACAGGCGGCCACACTGCTCACCTTCTCAGGACAGCATGGAGTTCAAGGCACCATTTTGGTAACAGAGACTGGACCGCCATCAAACACTGAATCTGTTTGGTCACTAGAGTAAGTGTCCCGGTCCTCAGAACTATGAGAAATAAATTTCTTGTTTGCATATATTACCAAGTCAAAGGTATTTTGTTATAGCAGCACTAACTGAAATAATAACACAATTTGATTAAGATATAGGTACCATTCGCTGGGTGGTAAAGTAAAAAAAAATACATAAAACATGTAATACCAAGGGCTATTATCTTATGGCTTCATAGCTAAATTAGTTTCCTGTTCTAAAGTATTATTGTTATGTAGATTCTTACATTCTTGTATGAATTAAATCATCTGTCACTTCTCGTCTTGTGGGAAACCGGCAGAAAATACCGTGGGACTTGCTATTCCTGTATACACTCATCAAACAAATAGGCATAAGGTGAAAGATCAAGAAATGCCTAAGCCAGAGACATTTCAGCCGTCAAGAACTTAACTTTTCCTGCTGCAAGTTCTCAGGTCTCAACAATGTAAACTATTCCCAAGTCTAACTTCTCTTTGGCAGGAGAGAGAAAGTTTGTGCCTTGAAGTGCTTGGTGGGCACTAGTGGATCAAGTGCTAGTGGATCAACAGAACTGCTAAGTGTCAGGCCAGTTCCTCTCCTCCTTTCTGTCCATACTCGATGCACAATTAAAGGAGGGGGTTCTTTCACTTTCTTTAATAAGACTGGCCAGGCCTTGCTACTACATGGTTTTGTTGTTGTTGTTTCTGAGAAAATTGCAGAAGACAGAAGGACAGGAGAGAAACAGAACAACCAAAGGGCATGATAACGAGTCCTGTCCTGGAAAAGGCACAATTCGAGCGCACAGTGGTCTGATCATTCCAGGGCATATCTCAGAACAGGGCCAATGAACATTGCTCCATGCACATCCTGAAATGCACAAAGCCTGTCCCGGTTTTTGCCATTGTCTTTTAGTCTTCCCCTCAAAGGCATGGAAGAAATAAATGCCAAATCTATACAACTGCTTCCTTTTCAAACTGTTGAGGAAATAGCATTTCTATCCCACTTGCTAGTCTCAGGGAGCATTATTCCTGGCAAGACAACTCTTGAGGATAAAAGAGTCATTGCAACACACCTCAGACTTTCTTATAAGGATCAGATAAATATCACACAGTCATTTGCTCAGTTTTGATGAGATATTAATCTAAGCCGAGTCACCTAGGCAATGTGTATACTTTTTAAAAGAAAATGATACAGTATAATTTTCATGATTATCCCTTATTTCTTCAGATTTTTGATTAGTTAGTTACAATGTAAACCATTGCTGGGCAACCTAATTAGCAAAGGGGAGGCAAATATATAGAGAAAATCCTGTACACTAGAAAAATGCATTAATTTTCCTGAGGTTTAGTTTCTTTCTATGTGACCAGAATAATCAAACTTGAAAATTCACAAGCTTTGTGAAGTTTGTATCAGATAAAATAAATTATTTCAGATACAACATACTATTTTTTACTCCATTAATTTGTCTATCAAATATTTAAGTCTCAGGACATCCCAATATCATGAACAAATTATGGTAATATTAACATGAAAACCTTCTACTCCTGTTTTTTTTTTTTTTTTCCTGCTGTAGCATCAGAAAATTTATATCCCAATAACTAGTAGGTTGAGAATATTTCATTTGGGCCGAGGACTTAGCTCAGTGGTTTCAGTGCTTGCCTTGCAAGTGCAAAGTCCTGGGTTTGATCCCTGATAACCACATACAACAATGCTGAATGTGGAGACTCATGCCCACCAGCAAGCAGTACCATATACCACAGTGCCAGGTATGGTGGCTCATGCCTGTAATCCTAAAACTCCGGAGGCAGAGGCAGGAGGGTTGTTGTGAGCTCAAGGCTGAGCTCAGGGCCAGCCTGAACTACAATGTGACACTTTCTCAAAAAAAAAGAAGAGAGAGAGAGAAGAAAAGAAATTATTTTGAAGCAAGACATTTACTGGCACATCTTAGGTTTACATAATGATAATATTCATCCTAAGACCTTATGGTCTCAATTTAAAACAGAATCCAGAATTCAGGTTGTGAACATGGCTTAAAATCATAATTATATTTCTATTTCTACTTACCTCTCAATAAAATTTAATAGTTTTAAGGAGAAGTCAAAATAGTATTTATCATAAGTGAAAGCCATGCACCAATGTCAGAGTCACTTCAGATATCTTAAAATATTATTTTCATTCACAACTTTTAAATAACCAATATTACACTGACTGCTTGAAGTTCTTTCTTAATTCTTTGATAAATAGCTCATATCTATGTGATAGTTTTGATAGAACTGTTGACTATATTGCTATATTTTTACAATCATTTAGATTTTATTTATTTAACAAAGGACAGTTTTACATCCTTCATCAAAGTGCCCAAGGGGTTGATGGTATAAAAGGTAAAGAGTCCTGACTTTTGGAATAAGCTGTTTAAAAATTAATAATTTCAAATTGTTTTAGTTAATGTTATAATCTCAGCAATAGGGTCAATGTTATGGTTGGGCTATTATAATATCTGAGCTTGTTGCTGTGTTTGATTGTGTGTGTGTGTGTGTGTGTGTGTGTGCGCGCTGGTGTGTGTATGTGTTGATGGTGGAGACTGGGAAGAACGATCCTGGTTAGTTAGTCTTGGAAGATGTAAATAATGTAAATAATGTTTCAGCTAAGTGGATGTTAAAGTGGAGATTACAGTTAATCAGAGCACCGAGAAAATCCAAGTGAAGTCTGAGCTGCAAGGAGGAGGGATAGCAAGGATAGGAGTGCAATGCATACAAAGGTACACACGTGTGAGCAGGACACATGTGCCTGGGAGTGTGTATGATCAGTCTACAGGGTATTAGAGAGATAGAGGCATGTACATATGTACAGTACTAGATCAGGAGGTCTGGCTGCCTTGCTAAAAATATGACCATTATCCCAGATGTAGTAAAACCACCATAATATTTTCAGTAGAAAGATATTCTCACCGGAGCTATATTTTAGAAATCCTACTCAGTTTGCATTGTGCAGTTAGGATCATTAGGGTGTAGTCAAGGTGGACATGGCAGAAGGCAGCCAGCGAAGGAGGAGGCAGATTTTCAGTTTGTATCAATAATACAGGCAAAAGCCTATGATGTTGTGAACTAAAGCAGTGAAGGTGTGAATTACCTGGGTAAAGTGTAAATCTCGTCAGTGTGGATTGAGAGAAGGAAAGGTAAGTTTAAAAAGGGAGAGAGGCAAGGAGAAATGGAACAAAGAGAAGGAAAGAAGGAAGACAGAGGAGCTGTAGTCTGCAGCTGAGCAGACATTTAAAGTCAAAGAGTTTCATTAAACACAATCACAACTGTTATTCTACCCTAGAGGTGTGAGAGAATTACTAGTACCCCGGTCTCAGCCAATCAGCCAGATGGCTGCTGATTGGTTCAAAAGAAAACTAATCAGAACCTTTCTTCAGTGGTTCAGTTGATGCACAAATAGCCACAGCCAAGGTGAACTCAGTGAAAAGAAGTTGTTGCCAAGTACACTGCCTCCAAAGGCAACTGGAGAGGCGGCATAATTTCTCTGGAAAGTCAGCAGCAGCTAGGTTTGTTTACAAGTTCCCAGAGGCTGACTGGGCACATAGGCACTCACACGCACTCGAGCACGCGCGCGCACACACACACACACACACACACACACACACACACACACACACACCTACCTGGAGTTATGCATTGAAGAATCATAATACAAACTGCTGTTCATACTGGATTGAATATAAGAGAGTTACAGGAACACATCGAAGGGTATGATTTGAAGAATTAAATCAACACCTGCTCTAACAAACAAACTAGAAAAGAACGAAATACTAAAAGCAATCAGACCAAGTCATATCAGTGCCAGGCTTCAAGAGAACTAATCTGTTTTCACAGAGCTCAATGCCTTGAGTTCTTTTCTCTCCTTTCTCAAATTAATTACTGCTGTTAAACAGGAAATACCTGTTAGATGCCACTATTTCTAAGAATTTTGAGCTTACTGAAACCCTTACTTTTCTTAAGACTTCATTTCAGACAAGTAATAATCTACTTTCATCTGGGTGAATTCTTGAATAACTGAATAATTTTCCAGAAAAGAGCAAGTCTAAGTTGAAAAAAAAAGGCCAAAGCCAAACAAAACAAAACAGAACAAAACAAAGCAAAACAACCTGAGAGGGAAACCTGGTCATTCAAATGAACAGCATTTTATGTAATTCCAGAAAACATCGTAATTCAGACAACTCCCCTTTCACCTCAGTGTCTCTATTCAAAGTTCACCATCCACCAAATGCAAACTCCATTTTCAGTGGATTAGCTTTGACAGAAGAGCGATGTGGGAGGAAGTATTTCAAGCCAAATAAAACAGATAAAGTAAAGCAAGCTGTTATTCTGAGAGTTTATGTGGCAAAGTGACATCACAAAAGCATGAAATTAAATAAAAATGATGTCAGCATAAAGAGCTGTTTGGAGGTACAGCTTCTAGAAAGGGTGCTATTCCCCTACTAAAGTAGATTAGCCTTTAAAAATATCTTATGGTCAAATTTGGGGGTTCTCTTAAAGTTAAGGAGTGCTGAGTTAGTGTTCCCAAAATTTAGGTTACAAAAATGTACGGAAGTTCTCCCCGTGCAACCCTTTCCATTGTGAGGACTCGGTTTCTATGATCATCCTCCAGCTGCAAAGAAAGAAGAGTTCTAATTGTACACAGTGTTTATAAGGCCAAAAAAATTTCCGACACATTTCAAAGCCCCTTAATGACACTTCACCCGATCAGTCTTCTCAAGGTTAGTACATAATTAATGAGGTGGTAGAAGTTCTCTAGCATTAGTTTTCATCTAAATAAAGGTGCCCGATGTTTATCTGGACCTTTTGTACTCATTGTTGCCTTGAATATACCGAGCTTCCTGTTGGTACAGGGAACTATCGATTTGCTGACTAATCTTTTTATCTGATCATTATAGATTGTAGCTCTCAGTCTATAACCTTTACACACACTGCGATTGTGGTTAAATAAAACACAATACAAAATAATTAACATGTTCCCACATCGAGATTTTGCTTCATGGCAAAAGCAAAAGCAGGACTTTGATTTGACAACTGGACATTGGTATTTTTAGAGAGACATATAAATAGAAGATGAATATACAATCTTTAGTTCCTTAATATAAATTACTCAAGGAGAAATAGTATGTAGCCTTGGGGAAATCAACAGCTCTTTCAATTGGATTGCTTCTGTCACTGTATGGACACAGTCTTGTTTGATGTCGTCCTACCATTTGTCTTGTATGGAGTCTTTTATCTAAATCCAAAGCAATGCAGTCATCAGGACTGCAATTCAATAATGGCTCCGCAGGAGCTGTCATCCGCAGTTTGCTATTCATCTTGTAAAAGGCTTTGAGTTTTCAAAGTACCAACTAAGGTTGGCATTTCAATGCCGTGGACAGATCACTTAAAGTTCTTTTGTGTTCACAAGAAAAGGAATGAAATGGAGAAAGGTGGGGAGATTAAATGGTCAACCTACTACTCTATCTGACTTCCAAGTGGTAACCCCGAGCTCCCCAAGAGAGCCAGACATTAGTGGATGTGACTGTTCTGCAGTGAGACATTGCCACAGATGGGGAATCCATTCAGTGATGCTTCCCTCACGCTGACTTCCACCATTACCATTACTAGGCAACAGACTGACAGAAAATGACCAGAAACAGAACTTTTATTAAAAATAAAATGATAAGGAAGAAATTTTCCTGGACCATTTTCAGAATCAAATCATACTAACAATGACAGAATCTAAGGAGTTTAGAGGTCAATGAACTAAGTTGAAAGTATGAATTCATGGGCTCCAGTACCACAAGTACCTGTTCTTTGTATATGAGTAGACAGAACTGGAATTACGATCATCAGACCTCTTCAGTGTTCTCTTTTGCTAATAGTACAGATATTTCCCCGTTCAATTCACACTCACTTGCCTCATCTTCTGAGATGTGATACTTGTATATATAATTGCTTGCCTAAGAAAGGATAGGGTGAATGTTCTGGGGTCCTTAAAAGGATTAAGTTGAATAAAATGTTCCAGATTCAACAGGCTAAGTTACAGTGCATTTGTTTGAGCACCACTGAGGATGCAGAAGGGTGGAGACAGATCTGTAGCTGTGACATCTGTCCACCATGACTTTGGCCCTCAGACTGGACTTTGGGAATGAGACTGGCTGAGAGTTCCTCAGCAAAATAGAGCTCAGAGTAAAAGTGAACACCCAGATGACATACACTGCTCTCATGCAAATTATGTGTAGAAGTCTGAGCTTCAATTTCCAGAGGTAAGTGGTGAGGGTTTAAGTAAAAGATTTCAAAGATATGCTTCTTCCTAAATAGAGCATGATTCTCAAACCACAAGAGTTGAGGACTGTGTTTTTTGCATGTGTGCTAGATTCATGTACTCTTTTTCTGTTCCGTCAAGATTTGTGCTGCATTCTTTCTATTGGGTAGGTCTTTTCTATTTGAGAAGAGAGTAGGTTGTAGAGGTTGTAGCTACCCTCATGGAACTTACAGTCTAGTAAGGAAGACAGACATTTTATGTAGAATGACACCAGTTGTAAATTTATAATCGTGAGAATGCTAACACTATGACAAGTCTGTGGGGCTGTGATAGCTTTTTAATTGGTGAAATTGATTAGGTTGAAGAAGTTAGGGAAAGCATTTCAAGGAGATAATAACTAAGCTGAGATAAAAAAGCCATTGAATGGTCTTCTTTGCCATGATCAGTTTAACTTTCATCCTGAAAAAAATGAAGGATATTGAAATTTTAGCATGATATAACATAATCAGACCTCTTTTTGTCTTAGATTTTAAAAGGTCATACTATTAAAAGTAAAGCCAAAATATTTAAGGAAAATTAAACTAAAGGTAAAATTAACCTGCCCTGTAAGACACAAGAGAAATTAATTTACAGCATGACTGTTAGGAGATACAATGGTGTTTGAACTTTGACCCTGAGACAGTAAGAACTGGGTCAGGACATGAGTAGACCTGTGTGTGACTGATCCCTCCTGTGCAGCTCTTGGTACTGGATACTAAATTTAAAAGGATAATTTCCTTGCATTTTGACAACAATGTTTTTTTCTTTGTATATATTTTTGAGGCATAATAATTATATTCGTCTTGAGAAATTGGTACATTATAGGATATCTTAATCATGTTACTTCCCCTTTCCCCTCCACATTTTATCCCTCTCTCCCCCCAGATTCCCTTCCCATCTCCACAAATTCTTCCTCCTTGTTTCTTGTCAGCTCTCTCTTATTTTGCTCTTTATTTATATTTTGGGTTTCTTGTATAAGAGGAATCTTGCAATATTTAACTCTCTGTGTCTTATTTATTTCACTTAGCATTATGGTCTCACTTAACATTATGGTCTCACTTAAAATTAAGGTATCACTTAGCATTATGGTGCATTTCTTTTTCTATAAATGACTCAGGTTTATCCTTTTCAATGGCTAAGGAGAGAACAGGTTATACAGCAATCCCCCAGTTCACAAATATTAGATTAAAGAATCATAAATTAACTTTAAAGAAAAAACAGTTTGTCATCCTTCTCCTCCTCGTGCCTCATTTAATGATGTGTTGCCATGGGAGCAGATGTTAATATCTGTGATCCTAAGAAATAATTCTGTTGAATTCCAAAGCTGAATCATTATAATGATTGGAGCAAAATGAGCCGCCTATGACATCGCGTCAGTTCCCCAGGACTGCACATAATTTGTCAAATATTATTTTGTGAGCATGCTTCTCAGAAGCTAACAGGAAAGTTGGAAATCCTTATCGATCATTTTAAAGGCTGTTCATAGTGACTGACATGCTACTGAAAAGGATGTATTTCTGAGCTCATCTATGATAGAACCTGAAAGTAAATTCCAGGTGTGCTGTCCCATGTGGAAATTTCCTTTCCAGTTTTATTACTCAAAATTCTTCAAATGAGTACACATATTTTTCCAACGCTTTCTTATTCAAAAATAATCTTCATGTGGTCCCTTAGCCTTCTTTCATATTAACTCTTGCCTTCCACGTCATTCCTCTGAGAATATCTTTTCAATTCCTTTCATCCTTCATGACCACATTCAAATTTTTTCCTGCTCAGGCAAGATACTCTATGGTCTCTTTGGTCTATTACAGTCTGTCCCTAAATGTCCACTGTTGTTTCTAATCTCTAACATTAGCTCTACTATCACTGATCATTATATCCCTATATTGAATTATTTTATCTTATATAGGATATATTAAATTACCCACAATATTATATATATATACATATATGTATATATATGTATAGTCATATATATGTATGTATATACATGTATGTATATATATATGTATATACATGTATGTATATATATATAATATACCCCAAATATATATAACTCATATATACTGAGAGATCATTTAAGGAACTAGGACAAAGTTATTTAATTTTCATGTGTTCATTTT